>UWOG010086408.1:0-10874 GCA_900490065.1 Neuroterus quercusbaccarum
TTGTTATACTGTTCGTTTTTCTGTTTCATAAAAATCTTTTTGTTTGGCCTATGTAGGAAATGCCACATTGGCATTCGAGTTTATAAACGACATTACATTGTTCTGATTCATTTACATCGTATTAACTTAATTTTATGAAACAATCTAGTTTGGAATTGATTTTGAAAATCGTGTTGATATTGAACCTCGAAAATGATGCTACCTGAATATTTATCTTCACGATACCAATTTGTTATTGTATTTTCTGAAGTTCTACGGTCAATATAAATCACTTAACAAGAGGAGAGATTATGTACCGTTTCACATATAATTAGAGCGGAAGGAAGTGAATTATAAAAATTCACAAACAGGCTGCTACAATCCAGTCAAAGTAACGTATTCACAAGTATTTATTTCAAAACAATGGAATCGGATTATGTGGTTTCACACCAAATATACTTAATCTTGCTCAATTCATACTAACATCACAATCTAGGGGAAATGATTCAATAAAGGAATAAAAAATATTCGAAAAGTATTCCCGATCCCGAAATGCAGTATGCTGAAGAGAAGTAAATTCCGATGATTGGAATAAATCTTCCGGCCTATCAGGTGAGTTGAATTCAACATTGTCGACTCCAGAGTCTATACTTCTTTCATGGTTTTTCAAATTCATATTCTGTGTCATCAAAAAACATCAAAACAAAAAACATCAAACATCAAAGTCATATTCTTCATTCAAGAGCTTATTCAATCATTCTTTTGGAGGAGATAGGCATATCTCAAGGACATATTTTGTGGGTAGAATCAGAACAATAATAGGATATCCTCAGAACATGTTGATACGTTTCCAGGAGATCTGAGGAACATACAAATTTTCTCGAAATAGGATAGTGGACATACTTAATGAAACATATGACAATGAAAAGATTTCAATATCAAGAGTATACAAAAATGTTACACGTTCCAGTTGAAAATTCATGAAAATATTTAAAGTTTTCCCTTCTGCTCCTTCCATACTGCTTTCCCGGACAGGCGTTTGAAATCGGGGCGCTTATCTTTCAATAATGAAGGCAACGTGTAATCACTCAATTTTTCTATCGCTGTCAATGAAATAAGTTGAATTTCTGGATTTTAGATGAACAAGCGGTCGCAGTTCCACACAAGTGTGATTCCTGGATCGTAAGGCACAAAACGTTCCTTCTCTATATATCGATCAAAGTCTAGAGTGAGAGCAATTTTGTCTGGAAAATTGGGAGCAGCATCACGATTGCGAGGAATTGAGTCATAAAATCCAAGTGAATCAGAACGACGTGAGTATTCATGGTGAGCCCACAAACGTATGGAAATTTCATAGCCTCGGAAATTCTGCGGGTTTGGCCTAGGTGCCATCCAATCGGAGACCGAGCGGTCGTCGTGGAGTGAACAAGATGATGTTAGTTGATCTGGAATCCCTATCGGAATGTAGTTCGGTAGATAAGCACTTGATATCGCAAAAAAGTGACCTTGAAACATTTTTGTACTATAGTTGACTGAGAATTTGACAATTTGATCAATCAAAGATTCTTCGGAATCTGTAGCTTGACTTGCACTCGTGGACCAAATCCAAACGGACACCAGAAGAGGTTTCATTTTTGAATCAGGAAAAAACCGCTCCATGGAATAGCTCTCTGAGATCGTCCCATATATAATTTCACGGAGTCAATCCTAAGGAATATTATCTCTCTCAATCATCCGGCGAAAGAGATATTTCAGAGGTATATCACAATCAGAATTCAACAAATCGAAGGCAGAAAAAATAATAATTAGCCTGTCGATAATCAGAGTAAATTGAGAGAGTAGAGTTACCATAATACCACCGTTCTTCCATATCCTGTGCTGTCCACAGAATCACTTGCAAGATCTTTGAGATGACTCACGTGAAAAAAAAAGAAATAGCAGTCTCCTCAAGAACATAATAGATGAATACGAAAAAGATGTTCATTCGAGACGCTCGTATAAAAGTGTTCTTGTCCGACAAACAGAAGAATTCATTGATTTCGACCATGATTTCATTCGGAATGATGTTATCTTCCGTTACTTTATTATTTTTGATTTAATTATTCAAGATTTTGTAGCCTTGATTTGAGTGCTTTATGAGTGCCGAAACATCGGTGATCATTTTCGACACATCTTTATCATTGTAGTTCAATGATAATGGAACTGGAGAGGAAGCAAGAAAGAGAAAAAGGAAAATGTGAATTTGGTTAGTTGCCTTTTCATTTTTCTTTCCTCTTTTTTATTTTCTCACAAGAGAGAGAGAGGGGTTCTCTATTCTCTTTTCTGGAATATTTTTGCATTTGTCAAAATTGCAACAAGAATATTTGATGTTTCTTCTCCAAATTTGGTTGTTGGATTCTTCGCTTTGAGGATTCTGCATATTCATTTATTCATTGGAAGTTGGAGAGGATTCAGAATGAATTTCAAATCTTATTTAAGCTTCTTTAGTGCAAGTCCTCATAACCTCAGGAACAACAATCGCCTCATTTCCTTTCCCTCAATGAGAATTCTAACTTTTGTATTTTCCATAAAATCCAACACTAATGTTGCAAGAATGAATGGACCTGATGATGCACATGAATTCTATTTCTCTTGTTCTCGGTTCACTCAAGGTTGCTTCGCTCGATTACCAATGATTTTCCTGAAATTTCTCCAATTTTCACGCGAAAGATGTTTCTGTTCGCGAGCTTACCAGTGAAAAAAATTCAGTCAGAGGATAGTAAGGCTAACGATAAGGTATTTGATGTATGCAACAAACCAGATATTGAATGATACATATCATTATCACCATTATCATATCGCATCACCTCATTTCGAATGAAATCTCCATCCCTTTATATTCACGCGTTTTCAACGTGGGAGAATCCAAACGATTTGAAATTCCACCTGCTATATACATCGATAAATGACCAAGCTGGAAATTTAGCTTGCTATCATGCGTTCATCCCATTTGATGATACTTCGAACATCCGTCATGAGTACATGAGTAATATATCTTGAGTTCATACTGAGGAGGAGGAAAATTGATTCCAATTGAGAACAAATAGCGGCTTTCTGTATGTTCAGACGTCCGTAGTAAGAAGGTTCCAGCACTATTGTTTATTTTGAATATGCCTCCCTCTATTCCCGTGTATATTATAATCTCCAGAGAAATGTAAATGAAGCATGAATGTGCGATTATATGCTTGACTGTATTCCTCCTTCATAACTTTGATGCTGTTTTTGGGAGTTGTTCGTTGGAATCTCAGTTGCACCTCTTGCTCTTGTTCAACGATGTCTGCTCGATTGTTCGCCTCTTTGCATGCTCTGATGTGAGCTCCTCTGTACAGTGGATTCGTCGATGTTGAGACGTGTGTAGTAGCAACTTCATCGCGCGCAACAACAAATTGAATAAGAACGTTTGACACCCAATTTCTGAGATAAATCATGAGTCAAAGTCATCCACCTTTCTTCATTCATGTCAAATGCGATAGATGCATCTTCCACTGAACGGAATAGATAACATGGATCTCCAATTGATACATGATGTCATGTACGCGCAATATTTTGGTATTGCAGTCGCACATGAAAATCATCGAAATGAAAGTTGATCAAAAACGTTAAGTGGTTCGTCAGGAAAAGTGTGGATTTTTGAGTTGGACGTCAGGTATAACGTAGGTAATGCTTAGCGGGGGGCAACAGGATTTGGTAATGCCGAGAGAAAAGAGAATACATAGAGGAAACATAGTCAGTAAAAGGAAATAGTCGGAGAATAGGGTAAAGCCGGCCGGTGAGTGCAAACACAACTGAGGCGTTAGGGGCGAGAGAACGTTCCCCTTCTAGCGGAGGGGCGAGACTGACTCTTGGGGATTACATCGCGCAGGTTCTTGAGACCTTGGGACCATTGAGGGGGTCTCCGACCCATCTCGTGCGCGGTCCAGCAACCTCTTCGCTGCAGGATCGCATCGAGTCTAAAATATAAGTGAAACTTCTGATACAAGGCACAAGTGGAATTCTTCGATAATTGTCTCGGAATCGTTCTCAACAATATACAAATTGGGATTGTGAGGCATGGACCCTCACTTCTTATTAGTTCCGACAGTGGGTCGTCAATACTAGCGGCCTCATTATTTTTCAGTTTCAATGATGGCTGATTCTATTCCTCTATCTGTAGGCTCCTTAATCAGTAGATCAGCAGTATAAATTCCAATCAGATCACCTTCAACAGAGGCTTCGTGTTCGTTCAATAACCCATCGAAATATTTCCTTCATAAAATTATCTCTCCTGTCGCCTCAGCTACTAGTTCATCATTTTCGTTCCTCATTACTTCCTTCCCACTTTGATAGCATTTCCTCATCGATTCGAATTGTAGCGAAGGAAGGTTCTTCATTTCCTCTTTAATCTAGTATATTGAAGTCCTCGTGCTGAGCTGGATTCACAAATAAGGTATTAATTCAGCAATCAATTCCAACCATGTAATTTGCAGTTGCGTTAGACTTTTCGGCAAAAATCATCTCCTAGAACTAGTCAGTAAATACGAGATGATTGGTATAGGAGTGTTTCCTTACAAAGTGGCGGAGAGGATGATCTATTCTCTTGCCCAGGATTTGACCATCAGCAGTGGAAAAGTGCTTTACCTCATCTAGCTGCCACACTTCTGGGAGCCAGAGAGGGTCGCTGGAGTCGGGAGAGTCAGCCTCCAGCTGATCGATTTGGGTACATAGAATTCCTCATTCTCATGTGCATCGTGGAACGCTTCCATATTCACTTAACTATACCGTCGACACGTTCTTTTTTAGCCCATGTCGATCCAAAAATACCTAGAGAAACAATTTTGGGAGTCAGTTATATAGGTTTTTTAAAATTTGACGGTCGAGTACTAAGGATATCTCGTTTTCTCTCAGTTCTCTTCGGATCTGAATTCCAAACTCGCGGTACTCACATCCAAACTGTTCTCTGAGTGCGGCATTCGAAAACTCGAATGTTTCGATCGTACGTACCGATTGCACTCATTGAGAGAGATCAAAATTACCATTTTGGATCCGCGGAGTTGCAGTATCTTTGGAGTCTGAAAATTGCAATGAAAACTTATGCTGATTATGAGAATGATGATCGGAATCCGTTTCATTCTCATCATTCACTCTGAAATTCGATCATTTATGAAGATATGAGATTAAGAACATCACTTTTGACTTTTGAAATCATTCAAATGTGAATCAAAAACTCTAGAAAAGGTGTAAGGAAGACATCCTAACCGGGAATCATTTCGATCACAAGACTTTGAGATGCTGAGGAATCAACGGGCATCACGGGATGTCGAATGAGAATTCATTTCCATCCTTTCAAAAATTCTCCGATCCATTAGAACTATGGAAACTATCATTTTATCTTCTGGATTCTCACTTCACATTATCAGATATCATTTACAATCTTTCGACTATTCTTGAAGTTGCATCCTGTTTGGAACTACTCACGAATTTGTGAAATCTAATAATTCACATTTAATACTGAATCAATTCTGCATATTCCTACTTGGTTATCCTGAATAGAATTTTTCATCGTCTCAAATAACATTCGAATTTCGAATCTCAATCATACCAGTGAAATTTATTCATCAATGGGAGGTTTGCTCGATATCATCCTAACTCGTTCAATATGAGTTAGGATGATATCGAGCAAACACAAAAATTCATACATGGAGTAGATGCTGATGATTGTAGTACGAGTGCGCATGATTATACGAGTGTGCATGATGAAAAAAGCATCATACTGCTCTCTTTATATCACAAAAGGTAACTTATGTTCGATGTTATGGTAGACTATCGGAACCATATCTGAATGTATGAGCGAATCATCACGGATGGAAATTAACCCTCCCACTAGAGCTTCGGTTCCTAGACCAATACGGCCTTCAACTAGGGAAGACTGGCTTATTTTTATTACATACGAATTCAAACTTCCAAGATGAATCAGGCATGCTTCAACAATGATCGGAGTGCCTCATCGAATCAATGACCATATCCTTACTTTGTATGTGTTAAGACTCCACCAGAACTAGTTCCCATTCACAATTCTCCACTCTATACACAGATCTTCGTGATTAAGAAGTCGTGAGCAGCCTGAACGATGTAATTGGTCATTATTACGCTGTCAAATCGCGCGATCCATAATGCCGCGCCTTTTCTAAAACGCACGCTAACCTTCAAAACTTTTTCTGTGATCTTGAGTTCCATATTTGAGCAAACTTTTCTCATCCTTGTCTTGTTAATATGAAGTTGCATCCCTATAAACATGAAGTTTCTTGCAGACAAAGCGTCTGATGAATCAATCGAGTTCATTACTCAACCTTCGAACGACGCATTGAATGAGCTCCATCCGGAATAATTCATTCTTTACAGAGATGACTAACTATTGCTTAATAGTTTCGTAGTCCACTCCTGATATGATGATCATGACGCTAGGAGCATGAATCATCTCTTCTTTTTCCTGATAATAATCTCAAAATTCTCTCTTCTCAATGCATCTCGATACTGTTGGATGGGAAATGAATGAAGATTGTCATAAATGGAGATGGTATCTCTCTCATACTGAGTAAACTGAGGGCAGCTTTGATCACTTTAGTTCGTGTCCTCATTTCCAACCTTATATTCCAGAACTCCTCCAACTACTTCTCCAACAGACTGTATACAAACATAGAGAGCATGTGCCTCAACATTGAGGCTAATAAAATGAAAACTATGGTGTTTGAAGAATGAGGTGAGGTGATAATATTCAACATTGTATCGAATGATAGAAGAATTGAACGTGTTGATGAGTTTTCATGAATTGTTGAGCCCTCTTCGGTGGCAAGGCATGGATTCACTAGAGCAAATATAATTCTGATAATCTACTATTTTTGAAGCATTGTCTATGGAGAAAAAATAAGATTGAAACTGTCTTGATTGACATGAGATTTCTGCGCATGTTGCGTTAGTGAACTCTGAAGGAGGAAGTGATACCCAGAGGTAAGCCTTGAGGGATGCAAAATATTGAAATGATTCCAGATCCACTAGTGACCTGGATAGTTGTGTGTTGTAATTATTCTCAGTTTTGGAAATCTTCATCTGTTCTGAATCATGGGGAGTAAAGCTGGGTTTATTCAATGTGATTAAAACAGTTTCTCATGTTTTAATTGATGGAAGATCAGACTTGCGAAAGAAGCGTATCAGGTGGGTGATGTTAAGAGTAACTGTCAGAATAGATTGATCGAATTTATTTGCAGGAATGATTATAACTTATTTCATCCAGCAATTTTGCGATAGTTTTTTATGAACGCTCTCGATCATTGACTGTTCATTCATCTGCTTCATTCTGACATTCATATTTTAAAGCGAGGGGTAAAGGTTTGTGTATCATGGTTCTTGGGAAATAATAAATTATCTATTCTTTGCTACAGCTTCATGAAAAACAAATGAGAGATGAATAACTGATGGGGAGTCATCAGCAGCGTTCGTGCTTCCAATGATTCGTTCATTGCGTCGCAGTCTGATTTACCTCCTGGTCAACCATCACCTACGGAAGAACAGAACCTGTTCTCTTGACACGTTTTCCCATACCCAAACAGAACGTCATGAACGAGCAGGAAGAGTTCAATTGACACTGCTGTCGCTTTTATTCGAGCCTCTCACATTTGCAATAGCACAGAAAATACACATATAAGTTGGCTTCTGTTGATCAGCAGGTTCAGATTAACTCTGGAGACCATAAGTGCATAGTGAGCAGAATTCCATTGTGAAATATCATGCTTTCATTGTCGTGAATGATCAACCAATTCCTATTAGAACCTCTCAAAATTTCGACAAAGTTGAACTCTAGATGAAAAAACAATGGTATTTTTTCTCAGCGGAATATTGACGAAATATTAACGTAGTCAAGCCACGTGTTTCATGGAGCAGGCAATTTGAAGTTCCTCACATAATCCTCTTAAAAATTTGCTGAATTTTCTGTATGTACTCGTCTCCAGTGAAGAATCCATATGTTCTCAAGCACGATTCCCTATTTGATTGAGAAGAGTGACAAATTGGTCGAATCGAGTCAGTTTGATAACCACTCCTTCATACGATTAGGGAGTGGACTTCGGAGTACCTGAAATTCGGGCAAAGAATAATCTTATTCGATAAGAGAAATTCTGTCTCACACGTAGAAGTAGCCAAACGACTCGATATTTCATTAACGATATAGATTGAAAGATGATGGAGCTGATAACTCTTCATGCTATCATGCTTCAATCATGTTCGATGGCACTTAGAAAATTTAGCATCAGAATAGAAGAAATGCGAAAATTTGTGCTGTGGCCTCGGTAGTGTGATTGGTTGACGCTTCACTCGTGAAAAGTGGCGTTCCCTGTTCCAATACAGGCCTTGGCATATTTTTCCTCGTTTCTTCAGATAATTATTATGACCAGTAATCAACAAAATTCAACATCTGGATTCATTGATCAATCAAGCTGGTCGACAAAATAACATCATCATCTTATAACATACAGACCAAACATGTTCACCTGTGTTTCGAAGCGTCCTTTGTTACAGATTCTGAAAATTCATATTTCATTTGGAGGTTGCCTTTACTCTATTCGTATATATAATTCTCTCACTGCGTATGTGAATGGAGCATATATACAGGATCATATTCTTGACTGTATTCCTCACTTACAATTTACTCGCTGTTCTCAATATTTGTTCGTTTTCCGTTTGGGAGCTGGAATTGCTCTTGTTCGAAAATGTCTGCTCGATCGTTCGCTCCTTCGCATTCTCTGATGTGGGCTTCTTTGTACACTGAATTATTCAATTTTCTAACGTGTGTAGTGGCAATTGGAAGGTGGCAAGCTTGATATCTTTCCAGACACTCAGATTAAAAATTCATCATCAGAGATTGATGTCTATCTTTGAAAATAGATTTGATATCTCATTCTGATATCATTGATTTTCTGTTACCATTTGAAGAAAACTGCTGCAGAATCGTATCGCATGCTTGTCGAAGCTGATGGTGAACATGCTTCTGGTAAGTCACAATGCTTCGAGTGGTTCGGAAAATCCGGAAGTGATGATTACGACGTGAGGAACGAAGAACGTGTGAGACCACCGAAAAAGTTCGCAGACGGTGCATTGCGAAAATTCTTGGATGAGAATGATGCTCGAACGCAACAACAACTTGCGGATCAATTGATTGCGACACAACAAGCCTTTGCCATACGTTCAAAAGCCATTGGAAAGATCCAGAAGATGGGAAAATGAGTTCCACATGAAATGATTGGAAGACAGCAGGGGGAACAAAAAACCACTAGCGGAATGCTGCTCGCGAGGTGAAGGAGAGAATCATCCTTCCATCGAATCGTGACAGGCGATATGAAAGCAATCTGTTTTAAGAATCTTGAATGTGAACTATCACTGGAATGACCAGAATATCAAAAAAGGCAACACAGAGTGATTTGCTTCATGGTTATGCACGATCACACACATCGAAATTGGTCCAACAAACGATTGATTATCGATATTTTTCCAATCTGGCTCTGATAATTGATACTCTCTGTCTTTCATCATTTTTCAACGTATCTCAAGAATTTGAATACCTCAAGATTCAGACACCCAATCAATCGATTAACGATCGGAAACTAATGTAAAATTCTCCTCTTCATACTTAGTCGTTTCGTTACAATTTGCAGTTGACAGGATAGATATCTCCATTGTCATCCATGAATTCAATTGTATATAGTAGTTCGCATCCCTCTACATTGAAAAATGATGTTTTTATTGCCCGATTCGAATTTGCTTTTCCACTTCAGACAGGAACCTGTGAGATAATTTCATGCGTTCTTGACTATGAATTGATAGAATGTATCAAGGAACATGTTCCGTACATTCTTTGTTTCTTGTCAAATTTTTTGCTTTGTACACTAATGGTAGTCGTGGTAGGAAATTCATGTGAATCTAGGATTGAAAAATAAATATTAACGCACGATATTCTGAATTAGAAACTAGAACAGTTATTCTCATCAACTCTCCATTTTAATTCCAGGGAATGTGAATATCTGAAAATGTTTATGAAACTTTGTCAAGGTTTTTTTGGAATGATATCACATGATACTCTTATTCGGAATTCAAGAATCCTACAAGTGTCAGGATGATAGCAAGAGGAAATTCCTTCTTCAGTTTGCAGAATGACAAATGATGAAGAGGTTTGGTGGAGTATTACCAAATCTCAACTTGAAAACTAGAAATAAAATTCTTCCGACTCATGAAATAAGAATGCCAATGTCAATATGAATTATTTATCAAAGAAAGAGATTGTGTACCGTTTCTCACATCATCAGAACGAGAGAAAGTGAACTGTAAAACTTCACAAACAACTATTTGTTTAAAGAGAATAAAACACCAAATATACTCCATCTGGCTCTATTCATATTTGCCTCAAAATCTGAGGGAGAAAATTCAAGGAAGAGATCGAGAATATTGAAGAAGTATTCCTGATCCCTAAATAAAGAATACTGAAAAAAAATAAATTCCGATGATTCAAGTGAATCTCTCGGCCTATCAAGGTGAGTTGAATAGGACAATGTGGACTCCAGGAAGGATACTTTCCTCATAGTTTGTCAGAGTGCTATTTTGTTCCGATAGGTGAAATCGGAATTTGCTCAAGTAATGATTCTTTTGGGAGTAGTTCGGAAGAAGGAACTTTCCCACTCTTTCATTCGGAAGCTTGTTCACTTATACGATTGAGAAGAATAGGCGTAGCTCAAGGTCATATTGTGTCGGTAGGAAGAGAAAAATAAAAGGATATCCTCAGAACATATTGATTCGTTCTCAGGAGATAATCGGAACATCAGAATTCCCTCGAAATA
>UWOG010087283.1:0-13236 GCA_900490065.1 Neuroterus quercusbaccarum
TTTGTACTAGGATACAGATATTTGAAGATGTCGAAATTTGAGCGAAGTCTTCATTTCTTAATCCATTCATATGTTGACCTGTTCGATATCAATTCCAAACGTGTATGCAAAACTCACTCGAAAATGATAACACTTTCACAGTTTCAATATCTTTGTTCAGGAAAATATTCTTTCCAATATCTTCTGAAGTTCAGGAAGCACTATCAAACATGCATCATCTCTCATATAGAAAAAACATCAGATCAGAATTAATAAAAATTCAATAGCACTTTTCTTGAGAGGAAGTGAGTTGAATCATAAATTGATATCAGAAATATATGAACGTACACTTGAGGTTGATATATTCTTTGCAGAAATATCCTCATTATTATATCTCATGCTCATTTCTGATGTAAATCAATATTTACATTTAATCCTTATTGCAAAACTAATTGAGAGGTTAATCATATCTCATTTACGAAAAATTTGAGTCTAGACAACGATTCGTACATGAAAAGATGAAGAATGATGTAACACAATATAAGCAACTAATTTTTGGTCCAAATTTGAAAAAAAAATGGTATGTAACACTCACATCGAATATGGATTAAGAATAGGAAGCCAAGTACTGAAATCCCAATATGAAGATTCATAATCTTCAAAAGGCACATCTATTTAGACAAATGAAAACTCCTCATTCAAGAACTTCGTGTGAGCAACTGCGCAATGAGAGGCTGCTGTATGTGTACTAACTCGTACGCATCAAACTCATATATCAGATGACAATGCTATATATTTTTTCCAAAACAAAATTGAGTGTGAGAAGGGAGATTGTTGATAGCAAATAAATGAAAGAATATTCCGCGTTTCTGAAATTTATTAGCTTCCTATCGAACCTTAGAACGCATGCACGATTACGAAATGCAATTTGGAAACTGTATTTCATACACAGTAAACACTAAAATTAAAATCATTATCCTCATTTTCCATGAACATAGTGGGTACTGATAACAAAAAAATGATGAATTGATAAAAATTAGAGAAGTTCCCGCTTTTTCTCAGAGGACGATCCCAATTGTTTGCAGAATTCCATCTTTCAAATTCTAGTATGCATTTCATCAGGTGCTAGAAGAGAAAGCCTGAGATAATTTCATGAAAATATTGCAAGGAATACAGAAGAATTTTATATCAAATGTTTCGGTATTTTTTGAACTATTAACCCTCTTGCGACTTGAGTGATATTCAGAGGTATGCACACATTTTTCGGGAGGAGCGAAGCGAAGCCCTCTTATCTCCGACTTGATTCCGGTTCTTGCCGATTTCCCGCACGTATCTTCTCCGGAGGCACTTGATCGATTTACTTCGACTTTTCATGAGTTTCTATGATAAGCTTGTAGAATGCACTGACTCAGTTTTTCAACAATTCATTCATTAGTTCATGTATCACGCACGAAATGAGTTTCACATGAAAAACGTTGGAAAAGCATGCAACGTTGATAAAGAGATTGTAAACATTGAAAATAACGGATTTGCCGCTAGTCATACTTACGTTGCATGGTCGCGCGTAAAAACTTCAAATGGACTTATCATATTTGTTTGTGTGGTTACTTGGATATCGTGGTCACGGTAACTTTCAAAGTATTCATCCAGTTAAGTCAGACGTTGATACCCAGAAAGCATATTCAGATGGATATTCCCTTTTTCTTGAGTAATGAACTTTCAGTTTGAGAATACTCGAATTACTTCAGAAAATCGTCTTTTTTGACGGAAAAATAATTTTTTCCATCAAAAATCCAACTTTTCAAGTTGAAAATCAAACTATTGCTTGAGTATCATCAAGTCTCAGAATTAACATCAAGTATCATGGAAATATAAATGAAGTTTTTCATTCGAGAATTTTTTACTTTTGGTTCAGATTGATTCAATTTGATTTGGAATCTGGCTTATTCTGGTAGGAAATAAATCTATTTGTTTAGAAATAAAACGGTTCATTGATGGATAATATCCTTCCATAGATAATTCTCCAATAAAATTTATGAATCGTATTTTTTTGTCGTGGATAATTTTTTTTGTACGAGAATGTATTTTTTGAGTCGAAAATTCAACAACTGGGTCTAAACGTTCAACATATATTTTTTTTAATTCATAATCGTCGTTTTCCCCTCAAAACTCAATTTTCAAGTTCGAATTCGGAACTTCTGACTAAGAATTCGTAGTTTCATCGAAACTTACTTTTTCCGATATGAAATTATTTATTCCGTCTGAAAATTCATCTTCGCAGTCGAAAGTTCAACATTTTATTTCAGGATCCTCAAATTTTCCCGAAAATTTGTTTTTCCTAAGAGAACTAATTTGTTTTCACAAATTATGTTTTTGTTCGACAAATTAGCAACAAGGTTCGAAAATTGGAGTTCTTTCTGGAAAATTGAAAGGATTATCTTTCCTCTTTTTGAATTGCACTTTCGAATTTGGAATTCTCGAATTCCAATGAGAATTCCTCTGTTTCAATAGTTAATCGATCTTTTGTTTTAGAAATCCATGTTTTCAGTTGGAAATTCAGCTTTTCGTTTGATAATCCACGAAGAATATCAAAAATCGTCTTCATCATATTTCTGTTTGAAGACTC
Organism: Neuroterus quercusbaccarum; assembly: GCA_900490065.1. Classification (NCBI taxonomy): domain Eukaryota; kingdom Metazoa; phylum Arthropoda; class Insecta; order Hymenoptera; family Cynipidae; genus Neuroterus; species Neuroterus quercusbaccarum. Next base: position 2,606 of record UWOG010087283.1, read on the forward strand.
AACCATTTTAGCCAAACATTCAACTTTCCATTGACAATTCTTCAATTTAATCGGAAACCCGTCTTCTTTGATAGTGTATTGATATCTCTGTCAAAGAAATTATACTTTCCAGTTGAAACATCAAGCTGATGGTCGGTATTTGATAGTCATTCGTAAAAATCGAGCATTCCCGTTCAAATTCAACAGAAAGATCTTCAAATTGAATCACCTAATCGAAAATGCATATTTTCATTGCTCATCGGGAATTTTTTGCAAGGATTTGGGATGCGAAGGAGAATGAAATTTTCTAGTTCAGACAGAATCCGTATGTCATTCTGTGAATACGAAATATGTTGAGTTGGAAAAGTCCTTTTTACACCAACAATTCGACTGTTCAGAAAAATATTGGTATTCAATCCAACATACTCCTTTGACATCACTTTCTGGTCATAGAATAAAATAATAAGAAACGTTGAATCTTTTCTATTCCATGGAAAATTCAACATTGGATGTGAAATTCCTGTATTTGTTTCCAAAATGGAACACTTTGATAGGAAATGTAACATTTCATTCCACGCCTTGTAACCATAAGATAATTCACCTATATTTCTGAATTTCACTGTTTTTCATTTCGAGTGACAGAAATCATTGACGAGAATATCGAATGTTCCATCATCTATTGAGAAAATACCCTTCTTCATTGAGAATTCAACTATTTGAAAAGAAGCTGGACTCCTTTGTTGAAAATGAATTTTCTTGCTTCAGGATATATATTTTTGGTTAGCATTTTAACGTCCTCGTGCTAGAAGCATTTCTTGGTGGAAATTAATATTCAAACCGGAAACTTCACCAATCATGGTTCGTGAGTTCATCCCTTTTTCATCCCTATTTCTTCTCGAGTTTCGATTGAGAAAGTAACTTCATCATTCAGTTTCGAATTTGTGCATTCCGTTGAAGATTATACTTTCCTGGTATGAACTTAACATTGTTGATCAAAAACCCATCTTTCATGTCAAAAATTGAATCATTCAGCAATTCGTCCATTTCTTATGAGGTTTTTTGTCAGTTCATTTCAAACATGCACATGTGAATATTAGACATTACTTTTTTACTGGGCCCGTAAGATGATATGTATATTCGATAACAAACGCATGTTTCATGAATACATTCAGCACACTATGTTCAAAGGTCTCGAATTATGAAGTTTTCCCTGGATCAGATTGTTCAAGAAGCATACATAAATTCTTCTCTTCGTCTTGAAACCGCTATTTTTCATTCCAGGAACAGAAGAAGCGAGAACTTTTCACTCTGAAGAAGTTTGCCTGCTATGAGTTCAGAATAAACTCACAAGACCATATGAAGGTCACATGAGTCAGAGGGCGGAAACTGAACTTGACCTCCATTTGGACCTTAAAATCAATTTCAGAGGACATTCGTGGATATAGCATGTCACATTCGGCAAGTATGTCCGCGGAAAGTGACAACTGCGGCATGTCACATATGTGGCATGCATCTATCATCGCATCCCTGTAACTGATCATAAAAATAATCCAAGGTCATACTTCCCGCCCTTTTCAAACGTCTCTTGTGGGAAGAGAAGCCATCCTAGTAACTAGTGACTTGACACAGATGTGACTTGCCGCAGAGAGACTTGCCACATGTGACATGATAGGAACCCGGTCGTTCAAGTTCAACTGGATTTCTTCATACAAGTAGAAACTGAACGAATTCACTAATAAAAATTCCGAATGATACGAATTTTACAGAATTTCCTGCTTCGGGATATTAGAGAATTTCCTCAAAATTAGGAAGATTTGAAAAGACTTTATATGCTTTATAAGATGTCGAGTTATTCGAGGAGATTCCTATGGAGATCAACAAACTTCAATTGATAATAGGAATTCAAAAGGGCATCATAAATCGCAATTCTTCATATTATTTTTGTGAGTAATCAGTAATATTAATAATTTTGTTATAATTTCTAACTCTCAAGAGGCTCAAAGAATTCCTTTGAGAAATCTGTATACTTATATAAGACAGTTCCTGAATAACTTGTCTATTTTATTGAAGCAGATTCCGATGCATGTTTCATTGCCACAGAATTTTGTGCCTCCTACCAAACCAAAGTAATATTCCTTTGTATTTGAATCTAGATCGTTACCTTGACTATATCTCCTCAATGAAATCTCAGATTTTAGGGTTTTAGAGATTTTCGATCCAAATATTCTCCAAATCGACTCAGGTTATGATTCATGTGGCATCAGCCCTCACAACTTGTAAATTTCACCACATTTACTTCATTCCGTAAAGATGAACTCGGATTCTCCTGAATTCAATTTATCTGTTCTAAATTCACTCATATTCTTCTGAATTTCTTCGGATTCTCCAATGCATTCTAACTTCGAATTTCCATCTATCCTGAATAAATGCTGAATTTATGTCGTGCTGTCGAAGAGTACAATAATAAAAAATATCGATTTTCCAGAAGGATAAGATGATGGGAAATTCTCATCAGTTCACCACTAACATTAGACTAAGGATTAGCAGAGCTGGAATGGTCAGGGAGCGATACTTTACTCAGCCAGATCCGTCTACATCATCATAAATACATCAAATATACAAAATTGAACAAAATATGTTGTTTTCCATACTTTTTTTGGGTGCTCGAGCATCAGTGATATTTTTTCACATGAGAATGAAAGATTGCGTGATAAATTAGGAGCTGAAATACTTCCAGATTTCTTTTATTCTGGAACAGGAAATGATAAAAACGTTGAGTGAATGAATTTGATAAGGTGCGATCCAAGAAAAGATTAATAACTCTACCAGTATATTGACAAACTTCAGAATGTAGCCTCCATGTTGTTCCAATAAATGCCGATTCACGTTTCTCATTGTTATAAACTCTTTTTGAAAAACATCAAATGTACAACTCTGGAGGAATTCATTACATTCTCACGAATCAACTTACAGCTATCCACTAACGACTTCATGAAGAAAATTCACTAATCTACAGTGAATTATTATCATTTTTGAATAAGATTAGATTGTATTGATTATTTCTCGAACTCTAACATTAATTTTTTATGGATATATTGAAAAATATAAATCCTTCCACAAACTGAGAAATAACCTCGCATCATTCTACGAAGTTTATCAGATGGAGTGGGGTTCGAAATTTGATGAAATTACAAGAGATTTACAAGTGTTATAATCATTTTTGCGTATTCGGAAGAAATTTCATTCGATTTTCGAGAATTTCGTGGAATTTGTGGAGATGTGCAATCTTTTTAGTGAACCAATCAGGTTTCAAGACATTTCAAACGATTTGAATGTATCTCATAATATTTCTGAAGAATTTATTACTCGTATGAAGCGTATTTTCGCGCATAATTTTTGGTACATTAGACTGATTTTTTCATTTGAACGAAACGACATTTGATACAGATGACATGGCAACTATTTTCCATTTCCTTGGTTGATATTCCTGTCGAATAACTGAGGGTTTTCAATGATTCAGAAATGATGTTCCAATATTTGTTGCGATTCACCGTCAATTCTTAATAATTCATTGTCGACCTTCTAACTCTCAAGAATTTTCCGGAATTCTTTGGAATTCTTTCGATTCTCCCCATTTCACTCTAATCATTCCAATTCACCTACAAGATTCGGCATTCACACAATTCTACCTTATTCAGTCGATCGCTGTTAGACTTATTCCTTATTTCATCTTGGAGTATCTCAAACTATACGCGAATCTTCAGCGTTTCATCAAATCGTTTCAATTTCATGAAATCTTTTCAACTTATTCACATATCAGAAATATAATGAGTTCCTTTATGTTTCAAATTGCTTGATATTTGCTTGAGTTGTTATGAATTTCATTTGATCCTTCATATTTCTGTGCAAAATCATTTCTAGGACTGTGCGATTCAGGAAAAAAGGGTGGAAATGACTCAAGATCGGATATTTGCTATTTGTATACTTCATTATTCGATATGTCATACTTCGTATAAAAACCTATCAGAAGATCCTTTTATAAAGTTGAATAATAATAATTTCATACATTTAGGCACTTGGATATACATAATTTGATATACTTTACCATAATTTGCAACCAGATATCTGAAGGAAGCCCTCAATAAACAAACGAATTTTTCAAAGTACTCGTACACCTCTTGTGATTTGATCATCGTTGCTCACACAGATGAACCAATTATCATGGAATTCAGAATGATAGTATAGATTTTTACAAGAGTCCGATGACAATTTGAGATATAGCTTACAATATATAGCCATTACCACAGCGATACGAAGAAATGCTTCTTCCATATTCATTCATTATTTTATTTGTTCCTTTGAAAAATTCGGAATGTCAACAGTTCGAAGAACCAATGATAGGGCTATAAAGATGTACAATATGTACAATGATAAAGATATATATGTGAGCACACAGCAGGCTTCTACATCGTGTTCGTGTGTTCGAAGAAATAATGCGAAACATTCATAAATTCTTCTGAAGACATATAAAATAAATCAATATTCCTATTCACTAACATGACCTTTGTTTGCGCAATTAGGCATATTGAAAATCGGAGAGGTATCACTTTTATAATCCGAGATTCAGAACATAGGCGATTTTCTAGAGTTGAACTGTGCTACATTCATAGGAATACATTCAAGTATTGATGGACTATCAATGAGTCTTCTGAGAATCTTGAACAATGTTTGAATACTCACCAATATCCGTTTATATTCCAGAGCCCCTATATGGAATCTATTACGTAATTTCTGGTGGTCAGATCCCCAGGAAGGGTAAACTTTGATCTCATTACACGCTAGGTATTCAAGGGAACGCCTTTGACATCTCTCAACAACAGCTATAAGCTTTTTTGTATGTGGCGACCATATGATAGGTGCATATCCAAGTTTCGATCCAACTAGTGAGCAGAATAGTGTCATAAGCGGATTTGTTGTTTCAAAATTTCTATATGCTCTCGTCAGGAAGCCAAGATTTTTATCTTTACCAGCAACCAACTCATCCATGTAATTATCAAATGTCAAACGACTATCAAGTAGAATACCTAGATTTCTATGAACATCAACATATAACATATAAGTCAATACTACATTTTCATTCGAGAAGGAAAGAATTTTGCACTTCGAAGGGTTCGGATTCACATTTTTCAATTTACACCAGTTGTTGAGGAGACGAAATTAGTTTGAAGATCTTAGCAAGAGTTAAGATGAGCAATGCATAAATAAATTTCAACATCATCTGCATCAAGCAGGTGATGGCAATCCAAAGCAAGTGATACATCGTTCATAAATAGAAGAAAAAGCATTGGTCCCAAATTAGAACCTTGAGGAACTCTTGATGAATGTACAAACGGAAGAGAAGAGTAGCCCTCATACTGAAACATGTGATTTTCATCAATAGCTATTGGGAGCAAGAGCTCATGCGGAACTTGCTTTTCACAAAGCTTGATGAGTGATGAAGCATGGCCGACCACATCAAAAGCTTCAGAAACATCTGTGAATTTAACATCAACCTGATCGTAATGGACAAGAAGATCCTTCATATTCTGCGTCAACACAAGTAGATTGGAAGTTTTAGATCTCCGTGGAATGAGGCCAAGTTGGAATGTTGATACATTCTTAGCAAAAAGAGTATATATAGAATCATGCAGACATGATTCAAAAACTTTAGAAGAATTATCTAAGATGGCAATAGACCTGTAGTTGGTAACTTCAGATTTGAGTCCTTTCTCAAATATAGGACAAACTATAGCTTCCTCCCATTCCTCAGAATATGTACCACATTCTAATGGTTAGTTGAATGTTCTAGTAAAAATTGGAGTGAATAAAAATTCACAATCCCTGAATACAAACGCAGGTATCATATCCGACCCAGCAGTATATTTATTCAGTAATTTTTTGATTGCTTTCGACACAGTGCTTGATAATCACCTAGTCGCCGCTGATTCGACATATTTAGTGAAGATGGAGGAACAGTAGTACACCATCAAGCCATTACCCTCCTGGGATAGACGTGACACTACCCGATTCGGGTAGTGTTTCATGGTGGATAGTTCCTTGTATTAAAGAACTACAAGTGTGGGCCACCACATCCACGACGCCAACAGCACGCAGTAGTTACATTCCCAAATAGTCACCCGTCCAAATACTAACCGCGCCCAACCCTGCTCAACTCCAATGATCTAACGAGGACTGGTTCTTTCACAATGGTATGGGCTCGGCCATAGACCTGATAAAAACAGTACTATAGTGATAAGCGAAAGCTTGCATTATTTTCTCTGGATTTGTTGATTCTTTGCCGTTAAAACTCATTACGCTTGATAGCCTGTGATAACGCTTCAATCTATTGACATGTTACCAAAATGAAAATGGTTTTGAGACTATGTTCACTCTAGCTTCGTGCGTAAAAGTCGAAAGTTACGAATTCTAAAGCAAGAAGTTTTTTATATAACACTCACGTCAAATATATATGGAAGCTGGGAATATTGTAACTAGAATTCCAATGAAACGAGTCATTCTTTCCAATGACCTCATTTATTCAGAGAACTGAAAATTTATTATTTAAAAACGTCTTGTGAGCAACAGCGTGATATAAGGCTGCTGTATGTATACTCTCTCGAAGGTGTCTGAATTTTTTCATTGTTGGTCCTCCGTTAGCGAACTTCCTGTTGACCTGATGGGTGAGCATCCAGTTTTCCAGATGGGTCTGAACAAACAATATGATTCGTTCTAATTTTTATCTCATTTCAGCCATGAGGAGGGTGTTGGATGAACAACGGAACATTGGCAATGTATATTTTTAGTAATCAGGGTGGAAAAAAAGACAGGAGAAATAATGAAAAGGAAGGAGATGTTGTTCGATGCCTTTTTCTTTTTCCCTCTATTTTCATTTTTCTCCACTTTCATTTCGGGTGATTGGTTCAAATTTATTGGTCGTTTCCATTGGATTTTTGAATGATCTCTCGTTATTCTCTCAGATTTTCGGTGATAGTAATTTCGTTTGATTCTTGGACCTTAATTGTAGGTAGTCATTTTGATCCTTCTCACAGAATCTGTTTCCATTCCTGATTTATATATTATATGACAATGCTCCATTTTCATTCCAGAACGAAGTTTAGTGTGAGAAGAAAGATTCTCGATCTCAAATGTGAAAGAGTTCTCGCCTTTATTCGATTCATTAGCTACAAAATGCGAGATGCAACATGGAAGTTGAAAATTGTATGGTGAAGGCAGTAGAAAACTTCAAATCATTTCTCTCATGTTCGTAACTTATATTCTACTCTCCATTATATACATAATCTCAGCTTTAAATTATTATCCAATCAGGAGTCCCACGTAAAGAAGAATAGCCAAAAAGAAAGATATATTGGCTAACAAAAATTGAAAATTACATTCTGATTATCCTTACTTTTAAAGTGAGTTAGACATTGAAAAATTGTTCCATTTGAAGAAAAATATTATCAGCATGATTCAGCAGACGATACAAATGATAAAAAATCGAGGAAAAAATATTTCGAAAATAAATTTTGTCTGACAGTGGTTTCGAAACATACATAAGAAAGAGTATTGGAGACTCATTTAATTTGGTGAAAACTTTTATCTCTGAAATTATTTCGTATCGTTGAATCGATACAGTAATGTGTATTCTGCAGGAATTCGTATGAGCAAACATATTGCCAAGCTTCCTGAATAATTCCTAATTCTCTCCAACACAAAATATTGTTCCGAGAAATACGAACTTCTGATGAAAAAAAGTTACTCTCAACATTCTTCGATTTTGTTATCAATTTCAAGAAAATATCAATTCTAATGATTAAGTGCAGACGAGAAGTCAAGCAGAAAAGATTTGTTCGAACATTTGTAGAATATGTAGAACAATGGGAACCACTGTTATTATTCATGGACGGTATCATTTATGCGGAAAATAACACATTTTCAGGTAAACTTCTGTCCATCATTGAATCAGTTGAATGAGTGGAATCATTCTAGAATTTAGTGCTATTTTCTTCTTTTTCTTCGTCATTTTCCGGGCACAACATAAATGGGTTGGAGGATTTTAGTTTAAAATTCTTCGTGCAAAAATTATTTGATGTAAATCCTTTAAAAATTTACTGAACTCTAATATACAAAATTCGGAACACCTACTTGTTTTTCCTGATCCAATTTCCATATTTATTTTAATATTTCAAAGTCCCGGAGGCACAGGTGAATATTGATGCATCAGAAATCGACAAACTGTGCCCTCTGATCCCTTGTTTTCTCCCTTCTTCCAAAAATTCTCTTTTATCACTTATTCTCAAATACTTTCCTCCTCCCGCTCTATTTTCGTTTTTTCCATACTTCAATTAGGGCTTATACGACAAACCTAATAATGAGAGAAACAACTTTGAAAAAATGAAGAAATTATTGTTTAGAAATTGAATCATTTTCGGTGGAAGATTGATCTTTCCCACTTGGAAGCTCGAATTCTATATATTGTGTTCAAAATTAGTTTTTTTGGTTGGAAATTCCACGGTTTCGCTCATAGATAATTTGTTTCCAGAAGGAAATATCATAGATTTTGAAAAATGATCATCCGTGTGAAAGTTCTTGTATTTTTTCTAGGATTCAAATACTGAACCTCTGTGATTCCTGCAGGAGTCTCGAAATCGAATTTCTGAATTTCTTCATTTTTTCCAGCAAAGGCATAGATGGGAGGGAAAACATCGAAACAGTATGAGAACATGTCAATATTCATATTCGTTTGCTTATCTACACGATGAATCAAGCATTCTCATATGAATCATTTGAAAATTGATTCGGACGATGAAAGTAATATTTTTACGAGGAAAGTGAGTATCTTCCTGTAATTAACATGTCCACTCTGAAAAAATTATGAATTGTTCATACAATAACTGATACTTGCACTGTGCCTTCTCATTGAAAAGATTGGAGAATTTGTATCTTCATAAATCTCTTATACAATTCCGTTCGTCGCAAAGGAAACATTCGAAGCTTCGAAGGTATTTTCTGGGATTCTAAAAAAAGCCATGGCGTATAAAAAAGTGTGTAAAAAAAGCTGAAATTCAGGACGTTCGGTAGCATTTTTTCTTGAACGAATTGTTGCGAAATACACATTACACTTGAATTACATGACGGCTCAACAATCTTGAAAAATTTTTCAGCTTAAATACAACGAATTTTTGAAGAAAATACTTGAATTCGGAAGTTAAATTGTGTTATTGATATTTTAGCTATAAATGTTAATTTGAAAGGCAAAAGAACAATTTTTCAGCGAAATTTTCCAAGTTTCAGTAAATTACATAAATGTTCTACAAAGAATGAATTATAATCAAGAAGTTTTTAATATTTTCTAACCAAGTTTTGTAAGTTTCAACCGAAAAGAGGAAGTTTCGACCAAAGGGATTATTTTTCTGTCAAGGAACACAAATTTCCAACTTTTTCCAAATTTCCTCTTCTTGTATCTGAACATTCTCAAACAGCTTCCTTCTACGATAAGGAATAATTCCAAAGATGGAATTTTTTTCTGAATTGCATAATTATCTGATACTCATTCTCATGAAAGTTTCAAGAACATTGTCGAAAATTGAAATTGGTTGTAAAAATACTTTCCTCCATTATTCATCATTTGTACTCTTTGCTGAATTGTGTTACGCATAATTCTCTGAAATTGAACAATTGAGCTATTATAAAGATCGAAATATGAATCTCTTCGAAAAACATTAGCTCATTCAGGGAAGATGTTGAATTCATGATACGAGTAAGTCAAAGTAATTGAAAGACGGAAGATAAATACAAAAAAGTTCAGTATCAAATTGTTAAAAAAAATGTTCACGCCACTTCATCATCTCTCTAAGAGCTCAATTAGAAAAGCAATTTACTGGCTCTTGAAAGTTCTGTGGTTTCTTCCCCAGTGGGGGGAAGTGAGAAGATCTTTTTTGAGGAAGATTAGAAAAAAAGCTGCAACATTCGCAAGTGATAATTTTATTCATTGAAACTATTGGATATACATAATTTGCTATACTTTACTATGATAGACGTTTGGTGGTCTTGAGGACTCCCTCAAAATAATATTGAATCCAAGAGATCTCTCGTCAACATTTTGATATTTTTCATTTCCATCCCCTGTGATTTCTATGATATTCTAAATATACATTTGGGTGAGAAGAGGAACCGCCCTCTCTCTCTCTCCTCTGCTGAAGCTGATCTATTTCCCTGGTTCTCTTATCTATCTCTTTAACTTGCCTCTCCATCTTCCTAATTTTCTTTGCTCTCTCTCCCGGATCATATATGGTTAACTCTGAGAAATGGAGACCGGCGTGTGGGAATGATAGGAAAATGTGAAAAGTATTTGGCATCCTACGACGCCAGCGATTATAAGGTTCTGCAGGGCGAATGTACGATTGGAAATTTTCAGCTAAATAATAGTGGGGTGATATACAGATGAAGACCGTCTTTGGACCATGCCTAATGTCAGTTTGCCGGAAAATAATTTCATACTGCTCGCCTTCATCCAATCTTATAAGGGCCTGAGGAAAGTCCTCAAGCGTCCCAAAGTTTGGTTGCATCCAGTTGGGTACTTCATTGCCGGGGTATGGATATATCGATTCATC
>UWOG010087349.1:0-11139 GCA_900490065.1 Neuroterus quercusbaccarum
GCCTTTGCTAAAGTGAATAGTATCTTACTCTGAGAATTTCTTGAATATTATGAAGTACACAGCACATAAAATGTAAGATGATTCGTTAGCTTGAGTTTCAAACTCTACGAGGCTGTAATAGTTCAATAAATATCAATGAATAATGTAAACAACAGTAGTGAGGATAACAATGTACTATTTGTAGAAGGATATTCACAAATATAGTTCCCATTGAAATATCGATAAAATGCAGAGAATTTCACAACATTATCAGAGAATGGAGCGACAACAACTGAGCGAGTATTGAAAGATAACTGAGGCACTTCGAAACGAAGGAATAATAGAAAAATCAATCAATATATTTCAATAAAGAGTGAATGCGTGGGTTCTGTCAGACGAGGTCGGTTCCTGATACGAATCAGTAATAATAATATTGTTTTCATAACAGGTGCTTATGAGATTGATTGAAGGTATCAATCGCAAAGTCAATGTGGGTTTCCTTTTTACGTTGAATGGTTTCATTCACATAATGATAATTTAGAATAGATAGATTCATAAGTATGTTTTCACTATATTGAACAAAAGGTTTTCAGGAAATCGATAGTAATTTCTGCGAACGAATATATGATTAGATAGCTTGTTGGTGTCTTCTGAATCGCCTCGTAAACTTTGCAACGAATTGGTGTCTTTGGTCAAGTAATACGATCCTCTATTTGCAATTCTGTGTCATTCGGAGGCAATGGACAAATTTTAACCAGTTCAAATGGGAGAACATGTATGATAATATTCAACTTTATTTTCAGGATAGGAACACTCTTTCATTGCAATAGAAAAAATCGTGGAAACATGATTTTCGGAAGAGAGAAAACAGAAAACCGAAAGCTCTCCTTATCAGACAACCTCTTCTATGCGGAATTCGTTTCATTTTCTATTCGTTGTTTTACAGACTTAATGTATGTTTTTCTTCGGCTGATGAAGGTTCAAACAGTTATCAAAACGTACAAGCGCAATTATGGAAGAACAGCGTGTCATTATGGATATTTGTACACTCACTATTTATCAGTTCGGCTTTTTGATTCATTCTTGAATATTCCTGTCTCCTACATGAAATTGAATCATGACCCTCAATAATAATTTTCGCCTTTTTGTATTATATTACAATTGTTTATCATTGGAGGCTCACAAATTGACTATGCTACTTTGAAAGAATGAAGAAGGAAGTGTCGTTTGATCATGAAACTGCTCCAGGATGAGACAGCTTCCAAATGCTTCCTCTTCACACGATAAGAATACAATGATTCCATTTCCTAATTGTAGCCCACAAAATAAATGATAATTCAGGAAATATTCTCTCAATTATTATTCATTCCCTCGGCTACAATGAGGAAATGTAATCAGTGTTTTATTATCGTGTGAGGAGAAAGCATTCAGAAGCTAACTCATCCTGTAGCAGTTTCGTGATCAAGCAATACTTCCTTCTTCATTCTTCACACTTTTTAGCTGCTGGTGTATTCTTTTATGTTGAGCTATAAATGATTAAGTTTTTTTAATGTCTTTTTCCATCAATTATATCATTATATTCCGAATTATTGGATTGATATCATCTCTATCTAAATAGCTACAGCGATGACGACGTAACTCGTAATATCAATGGTCCTCAATTAATATCGAACACAAAAATAATTGCTTTTCAAAAAAATTGTGATCGAGACCAGATAAAATGTTGAAGCTCGATATAATTCATTCGTGTTCCTTCAGGTTTCTTCGAGGAATTATTCGACCCTAACGTTCAAGATGCAGCCGAAATAATCATCCCTCTCGAGAAAATAGTTCAAGTATTGTTCAAAAATTATGTCATTGTTCCCAAACCTACAGTGGCGTCGTAAGTTTAGGTCCACCTTTTTCCATGAATGAATAAATTATCTCTATTCTCAATATACCGTAGTTGAAGAAATTTTTTCTCAAATCGTTGATTTTTCGAAAGTCTGTATGAAATGGGCCCAGGTTGGAGCCAATTTGTATAGTTTCCAAGTAGATATTGCAAAAATAGTGTGAATTTCAATTTTTCTTGAATTCTCGATAACTTCCGGAGTAAAAAACATTTTTCAATGTTCTTGGGCTCATTTCGAAGTTATTCCTCCACTGTATCATAAACAATCATGAGTGTGAATCGTGAAACCATTTTTTTTCCACAGAAAGTACTTGAAGTTTGGGACAAGAAAGATAGGGAAGTTGCAATGTTCTCTCTCGTAAGAAGAATATTCTCGTAAAATATATGAAACATATAGTCATGGAGTTTTCAGGTAATTTCCTCAAAATATATATTCATTCAATTTTGATCCGTATTCGCCTATAGATAAGACGTTTTCACGATTTTCAAACTATTTTTCTCATCACTGATGTTAGGTTCTTGACCAGAGCAATGTATTATTCATTTTAGATGTTGATTTAGTTAGTTTACTGATCCGGACATTGAAAAATGCTGATTATTCGGTGAGTTATTGCACATTCAGGAGAACATTAAAATTTACGCTATTTCTGCAATATCGTCTCAAAAACTAATCAAATTCGCTTCACTCTGGGCTCATTTCATACAGAATTCCAAGAAAAATCGACTATTCATAGAGGCCTGAGAGAAATCAAAGAGACTTCGATGGAACGCATTGGAATTTGAAAGAACGCCATTGAAAAAAATTGTGAACATCCAAAACTCTATTTTAATCAAGAAATTAGAGTGTTTTTCAAAAACTCAAGAATAAAATAAGTCGAGATAAGTTAAAATTGATCCAAGTTAACAGAACAAAATGTTTCAATTCCAAACTTTTCTGTAACTAATTTTGATTAAATTGGTTTGAATAGAATTCCGAGATGATTTAAAAAAAAATGGAAGGAATCAGAGGAAAAAGATGTAATTTAGGACTTTTTCGGTTTTTCATTCTACTCTGATGGAATAAGTGACCAATGGGTTCTTCGCATCTCGGAAATTGACTATAAAATTATCAAAATAGAGAGTTGGTTGAAGGAAACTATGGATACTGACAGAAATTAGCTTCGAAAACCAATTCGTTTATTTTTCGCGATATAACGTCAATGATAATTAGATCATCCTAAAAACTTACTTAATCATCACTGCTCGTAAGGAAGGCATGATCCAGAAAAATGATTATCAGGATTGATTTCCAAGCGAATACAATCATAATACTGAAATTCTTCATTTTTTATTTTGGAGATTGAAATGTAAGTAAAATAAAGAGAGTTTACGACCCGTAAACAAGATTGCAGTATTACGTGAAGGAAAGCACTGCAAGGACGGTTATTTGGAAGTCATAAAAAGTTGAATCACGCAACCGCCGCAAGCTTGCTAACGACTTCCCAGTTAGTTATGCATATACATTTGAAAATTCAACCTCGAATAAAAAATGAACTAGTAGCACTTGAAAATGAGTGAAAACCGTTTTAGAATCGTGTAAGCCATATTTCTAGGAGTTCTTCCACTTTCTCGAAAGAACTAATAAATAAAAAAAAATGAAATTATTCATTTCCTTTGTCCGTTATCATGAACAGAAGTATTACTCAGAATTAAATTTTGAGAATATGGGCATATTCCGCACAATCATGATTCTAGGAGTATTTTCAATTCCAGGAAAAAAGTAATCATTCAAACGATTTCATTGTTCATTATTCTCAAGAATCGATTCCACAATGATAACAACAAAGGAGGATTTATTATTCGAGCATAAAATACCTTGACATTCCATGATTGAAGAGGGAATTTGAACAATGCAAAAAAGTTATTTCAAGCATTGCGATCGGACCTTCCATTGATTCGCAAACTCTAGACTAGATACTAGACCTTAGTATCTATGATCAATCATTCATTTGTAAAGATTTAAATCCAATGATTAATCGCTCTTGCACTATGAAACAATGTTTCGTGATCCGAAAATTATTTTCATTGCGGTCAATTAGGAGACAAAAAGGCACCTTTGTGACTGGTCACAAAAATAGTGTAAGTTCACACTTCCTGCCCCTTTCCCAACGTATCCTGGAGAGCGCGGAGGAACTTTCGTGACTGGTAACAGGAATACTGTGAGTTTGTACCTCCTACCCCTTTTTCAGCGTATCATGGAGGGGGGAATGCACCCCTGTAGCTGGTAGAAGTAATAGTGTGAGTTCACACTCCCTACCACTTTCCCAACATATCATGGAGCGTGGGGAGGCACGCCTCCGACTGGGGACAGAAATATTCCAAGTTCATACCTCTTACCCCTTTTCCAGCGCATGATGGGAGGCAGGGAGGCACCCTTGATCACACTCCCTGCCCGTCTCCCAACGTATCATGAAGGGTGGGAAGGCACCCCTGTGACTGGTGACATAAATAGTGTCATTGTACACACTTTACCCTTTTTCCAACGTATCATGGGGGGCGGGAAGACACCCCTGTGACTGGTCACAAAAATAGTGTGAGTTCATTTCCCCTAACAATTTTCCCTTACCCTTTCCCAGTACTCTTCTTTCATAACTTCATCCTGTGATCCTCTCATGCTATATCAAATCATTAACAAAGTTCAATAGAATAGTTGCAATTTTTCCACGATATGTTCTCAATTTCTTGTTGCAGGAGTTGTATGGACATAAGTAAAAATTTCGAAATAAATCCTGATCAGAGTATTTGCATTTTTTCGGCGCAACTAGCCAAATTATGAAGGAAATCTACTCTTGCCTAGTCATTTATATCCAGTCAAAAGCAGTCAAATTGAGATAGAACATCATTTTCAAGACGAATAGGCAAATGGTGGGAATAGACTAGTCGTCGCGAATTCTCAATTTAGCATTCCAGGATTAGAGATAGAGTTTAAAAAGTGCAAAAGATTTAGCAAGCAATTGTTCGAATGATGACTTCTTCCAATGATTCAAAACACTTCTGGAATAATGACTGATAGAATTACACCGCTATTTTTAGTTCTCCGATGGGACTCATAGTTCTTTTTAAAATCTAGGTTTAATTCCCAAATCTTTATGCACCATGAGAATTTTATGACGGTGGGAGCGTGGAAAAAGTGAAGACAATGTTCAAACTAACTCTTTTGCAGTGTTCAAATTTTTTTCCAAACGTGGGATGTCGAGGTATGTTATGCCTCAGTATGTAGAGCTCCATCGATGTCCATTATTGTTGAATAATTCCCCATAAATGATCAAGAATGCAATTGTTTGAATAATCAATTACTTTCAAGAAACAGAAATACTTCTAGAACTATGATTGAGTGGAATATGCCTATGATTTCGGAATTCGATTCCAAGTGATAGTTTCGTTTGTAATGGAGGACAAATGTGATGAACGATTCAATTGTTGAAATAATCAGTTTTCTCGGAAAATTGGATAGTTCTTATAATTATGGTCCAGACAATTCTGAACCTGTTTTTACTGTAGTTAAAGGTGGCGGATATAGGGAAAATGCAGGAAATTAAGGGTAATGAGGATTGGTGAAGGTAGTTGAAGGGATGGAAGCGGAAGTCTCAGTCCGTGCTTCGCTGTCATCAGAGGGAAAATTATGTATCAAATGGGAAATGAGGATTTATGAAGGGAGTAAGAGGAAGTAGACGAGTTAGGTGAGGCGACGTAGCGTGACGTGGGATTAGGGTATGGGAGGAAAAACAGTTAGTGAACTCATGGGTAGTGAGAAGCAGTGATAGAATGTGTAGAAGGAGTGAGGGATATGTAGTAAGTGAGAATTGGAGAAGAAGGGAATCTGAAAAATGACAGGAAGAAGTGAGTAAGGTAGACGGAGGGGTAGTAATGAGAGAGGTGATGAAGGAATCTAGAGTGATGAGAGTAAATGCAATGATTAATGGATGTCATTAAGAGTTTTGAGGAAAATAGGAGGATATCAATAAGAAACGAGAGGGGAAGTGGGAAAATTCAAGGCAGATGATTCAATGTAAATTAAGAGGTAAGCGTAGGAAAACTAATAAAAAGTGCAAGAATAGTGAGAAGGAGAAGTAATAAAGCTGGAGTGGGTATGCAAGGCTGAATCAGGTGCAATGAGAGGAGTAGGACGAAAGAGGGGAGGTGAGAGGGGGAAGAAGTTGTGGGATGTGAAGTCCTACGATGTAGGGGAAATGATAGTTTGTAATGTCAATTCGGCGAAAGTAAATAAGGTGCGTGAGGAAAGAGTGAGCGGGTGGGAGATTTTATGTCTCGAGGCGTGAATGTGAGGAGAGTGAGAGGACTTCATGGCATGCGAATGAGAAAAGTTGGGAGCGATGGAGTAAGTGTAAGTGACAAAAGAAGTAGAAATGAACGGTTGTACATGGAAGTATGTGTGGTGAATGGAGGTGAATCAAAAGAAAAGAATGAATAGAAGGAAAATTGATTTGTCCTAGGAGGAATATAGTAAGGAAAAATAGAGCGAAGAGCTGAGGTGAAGTAGATGAATGTGAGAAAAGGTGTGGGAGAAGTGAAGCGGTCATTTTCGGGAGAGTGAGTGAAATAGATAGTGGTTTCAGTAGTGGGATGAATTGAAAAAGTCAGGAAGATGGTTAGGGAAAGGTGTGCTCAGTGCTTAGTGCTAAGCGTTAGGAAAGTGATAAAAGGTGATGAAAGAGAAGATAATGAGGGCAAGGGGCGAGGACTCCGAGAAATAATTGGATGCTTAGCATTAGGAGAGTGGAAGAAGGTATTGAAAGGAAAATTAGGAGAAGAAGTGTGATGAGCAAGGAGTGAGAAAGTGAGGAAAGTTGCTCAAAAGGAGAAAATTTCAAGGGATAAGTCAGAAAGGAGAAATTATGAAGAGGTGCGCGAGCAAAGGTGATTATTCGAGATTATGCGAGAGGATGATCCCAAGGCTTTTAATGATGTCTTGATCGATACCAAGCACTCTCTTCATAGATGTGGAGCACCGATTCTGACTAAGTTCTGTTATACATTGCGGAAGTCGTACGAGGTATTCCATTTTGTACCTTTCGACTCAATAATTAATCATTTTGCAATCTTTTTTGAAATTGTCTCACCATTGAGGTCGGCCAATTTGAGCAAATGGAATATGACGTGAATGAATGTTCTATTTCTCAAACTATACGAATAGTCATGAACTTTTGGAACTCCTGTGATATCTTGAGAACTTTTTTGTAGTCACATTGCTATTCTCAGACGCTTAGAATGAGAGCGACTATTGATGGATGTGAAAAGTGTGAATCATTTTTCGCTCACGTGAAATGTCAGTTGATTTTCTCCCCTTATTATATTATTATGCCTAATCTACCAAGGAATCAGAATGAATTAGTGACAGGTGATTTGTTCCCTCAACTTCAACTATGTAATCTCTAACCGCATTATCATGTAACTTAAATATAATGGAACATCTAGATATCACAATTGTAAAAAAAAACTTTTTGAATCCGCATATTTAACTGAGATGGAGCAAACATTTTTCGTGATTCATTATTAAAATAGCCATTTCATAGCGCTTCATCGCTAGCAATACTCAACACGAAATCTAAAGACCAAAAAAGAGCTTTAATGGTGCCTAGAAATTTTGGAAGCTTCGGAAATTTCGTAATTTTCAAAATTCATGCGATGTCGAAAGATATTGTATGAAAATAAATTGTGCTCAGTGTTCAGAGAAATAAATATGAATTGAGAAGTATGACAAAAAGCGCTAGCTGAACACAGGAATTCTTTTTAATGAAGACAAAATTATTTTCATGGATTTGGCTGGATTGTGAATAATTTCGGAAAAGATGAACATTTTTCATCACGACCATAATAATTTCAAAACAAATATCAAGCTATAATGATATTCCATTCAACACAAATATTTTGTCTCTCTCATTTAAACTGAATGATATTCAGGTAGAACATTTCTCAATTTTTCAATAATGAGTGTCTACCTATTCATACAAGATTACTGAAAAGTATTTTTCTTCTTTGAAAAGAATTCCTATATTCATCAGGACTCCTGTATTTTTTCCCTAATTTTTTATTCTCACTTGCTACTCGAAACCAACCCATACACAATTCAATAAGGCCTTGAAAATTCAAAATTCACATGTTTTGAATCAATAATAATATAGTTCATTAATTATCCCAGGATGAAAGTTTCAGCTTCATAGAAATATGAATCTGACTGATTGGCGATGGAAAGTAAAAAATCCACTGCACTGAATAGAAAAGATTTTAGGGTCAATATTTCTCCTAGATATCTCTCAATTCCCAACCTCCGAAACTGATATAATGTTTTGAGCTTCCCACGGAACATAAGAATGGAACATCTAAAATTGTTTTTGTAATCTTCTGACATACTTAACATTTACGCAGATAACAATCGTGCGACGCACATTACTCGCACTTCGTGCAAGTAACACCGTACGACTCATAAGTGACGCATATCGCCTTCACCCTGTCGGATTGAGTGGAGGTGAAATGAGTGCGTGCACGATGTGTCTCATATCGCCATCACGAGTGCGAGTATCATTTATGCATGTTGAATAGGCAAAAAACCCAGTGAGAACCAATCATGAAAGTCTCGAGGATATATCTTTGTCAGTCGAAACGTCTCCAAGACGTTCAATAACCTAAAGATGTCATATTAAAACGTCTTAAATGCATGAATCAGTTCTCCAGATAACTTTCATACTATTATCATCTGATGGATTAGGTTTATTACGAATTCAATATTGAATTGCTTCCGAACCTTCTTATTATATATTATAATAAACAACTCATATCACGATATTTCTGACAATCACAAAGTCGACAAAAGAAAGATATACGTCTGAATCTCTGCCGTTTACTGTCGCGTAAAGTGACACATGCTCTAGCACATGCAGAGTGTCTGGAAATTATGGAAACAACTATAAATCTCGAAGGATTATCCTGAAAAAAAATGTATGAAGGTCAGATCTTACATAACTTTTAGCAAGGAATTTTATGCTGACCTTGGATTTGACCCTGAACCTCAACTTCAAGATCATCTCAAAGTCAACTTCCTTTTTTTCCAAATGAGAAACCCTTGCTTTGACACAAGCAATCGGAAGAGCGGGAACCTTAAAGTTCAGCTGGACGTCATTTGAACATGAAAAAGGTTCGGGTCAGGTGGACGGGACCGCTCTCTGTACTCCCTCGGGTCATTCTTGGAGAAACTTTCAATTAGGAATTTAATGCTAACCTTGGATTCAACCCCAAACCTCAACTTCAAGGTCGTTTCATGGTGAAATTTGTTCCATTTTCACATTCAGCGTTACCCAGGAACAACGCCGTGGACGTAGTAAAATATGTTCCCTCCAGGGTGCTGGATTTACGTAAGTCGTTGTTCCTGGGCATTGCTCAATTTAAAACAGAAAAGTTGACCTTGAAATGACCTTGAGGTTGAGGTTTAGGGTCAAATCCAAAGTCAGCATTGAATTCTTCGCTATGGTTATTCTTGGACACCCTGTGCATCTTTTGCATAAAAAATGTAAGTTATTCTTCAGTTCATCAAAGTATTCACTTCTGAGTGATTTTTACAATATAAACTGCGATTCTTTCACACCATTTTCCTGCATTTTCAATTCTGCGAATTTCGAAGTTATATATCAAAAAAAAAGTTTTGCTTCCTCCAGCTTCTTTTATGTACTCATGTTAATAATTATACCATATACTTTTCCAAATGATTCGTCCCTTTGACTTCTGATTCAGGAGAATAAATTCGAAGAATATATGAAACCTCAAATGCATGACATTCCTATGCACTTATAATGCCGTTATCGTTAAACTGGTCAGAGTCAATTTTGAAGATAAATGTTACTGAAAACTATCTAAATAAATATTCTCATCGTTCCACAGGTTCCATTAAACCTAGTTTTCGAAAGAAGTTCTAGCCGAGCATATTGAGAGAAAATATATCATGTAAAATATGCCTCTTAATGTACCGGATATCTCACAGTGTCGATCGACATTTACGAAAAATGAATATATAATGAACGAGTGACAATAAAGCATAATTTCATTCATTTCAATCATTCAAATGATATTCAGAGTCATCTTAATACATTTCCTCTAAATTTCAACACATAGGAACACAAAATGGAGCCAAATGAGCAACCTATATATTGTTGTTAACGGTCGGAATTAGACGAAACACAACATTTTTGAATATCGTTTACGCCAGTCTTTGTTATTTCAACTTGAATTTTCCGACTTCGGAACTGAGAATTTGGAATGGTGTTTTTATCTGGCAAGATGATATTTTCGAAGCATCTATGTTGAGAGATATTTTCTGGGAATCAGGTGGCGAATAAATTTTGTTGACGCATCGAGAAAAATGATGTTATAATGTTTTGACGTGACTAACATTCTTCTAGTAACCGCTCTCAACAGATTTTAACAGTTTAAACATATATAACTTCTATTACTACTGTCGATTATAGGAATATGCTTTTCAATTCACAAAAATGAATTTGGTATAACAAACTTCATTTATTTATGAATGATTCCATATATTTGTACTCATACGCAATTTTCCATATCACGTTTTTCTGAAGATAACTCAAGGAAAGAAAAGCTGGAGGAAATACGATGCAATCTTTATCATCGAACGTTGTATGAATTTTCCAGTGGCAGGCACAAGCAGTTAGAATTTGTTGGGCACATACTCCTTGAAAACCCAGTTTTCTCCTCGAAACGCAGATGTTGATTTTCAGGGTCAGATTCGTCCGGATACAATGAGCTATTTAAAATGATGTACATCAGGACGTAATGTTGATATTTTTTCGTGACTAACTTCGAATATACAATTTATGATCTGAGCTCTAGGAAAATCTTTCTTTCCACGAAAAGTAAAGAAGAATTTTGAATTAGAGCAAGAAGAAACAATAATTGATGCTCATTAGCCAACTTACAAAGAATTCGAACTCCACTTTGAATGCAACGTCGAATAGAAAAAAATGGTCAGTAGATTTTTAGGTCGCATTAGATTATAGACTGAATATTGAAAGTTTTGATGAGCATTTGAGTTGATTTCAATACTTTTAAAATATTGAGTTATAAAACTGGTGATCTCGCTTAGAAAATGAAGCTATCTTTTGATTGCACACATTTTGATTTCGATGAATCCTCAAAGTCATTCAATTTTTGCATCAACATGGACTTTAGCTTCAACAGACCATTGTATAAACAGGGTG
>UWOG010088827.1:0-10180 GCA_900490065.1 Neuroterus quercusbaccarum
ATGATGGAATAACACTGATATTGAGAAAGTATTTTCCAGCTACAGACCATGGAGTTTTTTCGGAGATAAGGACAAGCAATGAGAATGTGAAGAAATATATAGTAATGTGTTCATGTTCGTTAAGGTGAGAGTGGAATGAATAGAGAGAATACTCCATCTTGTGAGGAGCAGACGGGACACACATTGGGAGGCACCTGAGAAAAGAAGTTCGGAAACGTACTGCGATCTCCTCGACGTGAATTCTGAAAACTTATTTCCCAGGGTTAACTGGAGACGATCCAAATTTGAATACATGTTATCCTGAATGTACAACACGCAAAATTTTCACATCACTCTCACTAGGCGTGCCTGCTGCGGAAATGCGAACATTAGATTGGATAACGCGCTCTTGTGAATTCAACGATATCACAGTTTGTCGAAATTTGATTTTATTATTTGATTTCGATGCATCGAGGCTACATTTCCATCCGAAGAAGTTCAATACGATTATTCTTGAATACTTGAGAAACGTCTTTAAAATACCTGTTTTAATTCATCTGGAAGGTCCACAATAAGTGATCCACACTTGACATTCGGCGTGCTTGAACAAAAGCTCAAAATTCAGATACTGTCACTAGGAAACCAATCGATCCAAGGCCTTAAGAATCCGACTTTCACTCGAGAACTTATAGTGATATTACGTATGTAGAGCTGAACATGATCCAAGATCATCATTGAAGTTGTGCGATTTGTGAATCATACGGTCTCCTCAAAGGTAATGTAAAATATCAATAAGATTATTCAGGAACAGAAGTTGTGTTATTTCCCATCTCATTAGTTCAACATAGCTTTTCATCTCATCATTTCCATTCGACATCATTATGTGACATCATTGATATCACTGTGCGCTTCATAGTAACATTGACATTAGTCTGTAATGGAAAGATGAAGTTTTATAATTTAACTATAAGCAGATTCATAATCAGAGGAAGCATGTGTCAAACACTAATAAGTATGGAGATGGACTTCACTTCCATGTTATATCTTAATCTTTCAATTACTCTTTGGACTAGTGGATCGGAGTTCGATATTCAATTCGGACCAGGCGAAATTCTCGAACATATATTGCATAACGATGCACACCATCCTTCGACAGTACATCATGTTTTTGGAGTCGGAATGACATTTCTACACCTTCCACTCGAACTGAATCAGCGAATTTTCATAGAATCAGAAATTGAATAGGTAATTTATCTTATAATAATTTATTCAACTATAATGAAAGAGTATAAACATCAGTTTCTCATTCTGATTGAGTCAACCATTGAGAACATTGAACGATTCCTCAGTGGTTTCACATCTACTGTTGTGTGGCATTGACTCTCGTAGTGTTTATATGAGTGCATTAATTTAAGAAATTGTTCCTTGTCCGAATCATAAAGGGAGATAGTATATTGTGATATCGGTGCATAAAGTATGCAGCTGCGCGTGGGTGTAAAGTTTTCTGTATACAGCTTTACAAGCCAAAGACGACCTGAAGGTTAATCAGAGGAAAGTAATGTCAAGTATACAACAACGAAGAAGTTTCTGCACGTAGCATAATTATGTATATTGTTTCATTCATAGCAGAGGTAGGGAATTTTTTACATAAGGAACGATAGAAGCAAATATCCAGGGAATTTTCAGAATTTATGTGTAAAGTACCGAACATTCCTGACCAAACCTCCCACATCTTTAAATATTGGATATATGGTTATTCATGATAACTTGAAGATTTGAGTTGATCCAGGGAATAGTCATCAATCTTAATCAGTTTGTTCAATGCCACTTCATGACCTTGTTCGAAAAGCGCAAAGTGAAAGCAAATAAAAAACTCTTCATAACTGCTTTCCAATACAGTTTCGGAATTGGTCTCTTTTCGCACACTATAAATACTTGAACAAGCGAGAATTCAAAGCATCTGTTACAAAAAAATATTCTCATAATTATCACACATAGTAATAATAATTGCGCATTTCGAACCAAGTCATCCCATTGCGTCATCCACCCGAAGGTGGAGTTACTAGGTGGATACACTCGTGAAATGTGTGATCTCACTACACCCACGACAGAGTGATGTCAACAGCAAGCGGCATCCTCAAGCGGTCGCCCACCTGAGTACTAGCTGCGCCCAACGCTGCTTAACTTCAGTGATCTAACGAGAACTGGTGTTTCGAACGTGATAACGCCGTTGACGCCGTTGTATTATATAAGTTAATATTTTATTCTAGGTAGTGCTGTAGTTTTGTAATTACTGAGGGAACCATCTGGATGTATTTTATAAATTCCGTCTGGATAAACTCTTGCTACACGTGATCCACGGCGAAAGATTATATCATGAACGTCAGGATGGTATATCCAATACGTATAGCTTCTTGTACCTTATAATACAGAAAAAATATATCAACTCATTAGTCCGTAGATTGGAAAATTCATAAGATGAAAATTTATTAGTTGCGAGAACAGAATTGTGATTTTTCCACAAATTGTCCTAGATATTGATAGATATTGAATTACAAATGTTAAAATTCATATCCCACTTGAAAAAATAAGAACTATAATTGGAATCTGGTTGGCCCAGTCCCCTTATGCTTGTTAAAGATTGTATTCGAAGGTTCAAATTACGAGGATGGAAAGTATATGTTCCATAAGGAAAAGTCATCCCAGGAGATCCATCTGCATTGAAAACTTGTATTCCATAAGGTTCTCCCAACTCGTTTATCAGAGGATTCGTTCTAACTCCTGAAGGATCTCCTGTGGAAAAAAATTAAAAATATATATTGAGTTGCTCTCCAAAATCATGCGTTATAATTCTTGTCACAATTCTTGAAGAAGTTTGATGTTTCCGAAGGTGAACTCCCTGAATCCATTTCAACTGATTGCATATTTGAATGAGCCTAATCTATTCAGAGCCTCAAAATCCACAGAGAATAACATGAAAAATAGGAATATCATTGAGGAATGTGAGATTTTTGTGGATCAAGTACTTGGACGTGGTTAATTGTAGCTTCTCGAAATTTGTGTTCTTGCGAATAATAATCATTATTCATCGGAGTAACATCACCAGGTTATTTTTACATTTTCATCTCTATGAGAAGGTGCTGGTTTCATTTGAGGGATGACTTTTGCCGATCCACACAAATATCAACGTTTTGAGACCTCCTGAGCCAGAAAGAATGATTTCTACGAAGGTGTCTGTCTGTCTGTAGTCTGAAGTATGCAGTCTGTAGTGTGTTGTATGGTGTAGGCACAATAACTTCCGCAAAATAGGTCAGATTGTATTGTGCTTCAGCACGCTTTTTGAAGACCTTAGAAGGAAGAACAATTTTGTGATGCATGTATGTTATTTGTGATGAGAATTCAAAAAGTAGGGACATTCTGAAAATTCTTGTGAGCACTTTCTTTCAAGATTCAGGAATTTTATGGATGGTACTCAGTAGTATTCAAAAAGCTAAACTATTCATGGTGATGACATCTTCCGATTGAAAGAAAATTGTACGAGTATAGCATCTTCAAAATCCAGGAACACAAAAGAAAATTACAATTCCAGGTGGAACGACACATGATATGGAATAAAGTCGGTTGAGAAGAATGTTTCCTCTCCAGAGCCCTACGAGATTATCATAACAACTTCTTGAATATTCCAGAAAAATCAAAGATTCAAATTTGAAAATTCTTGAAACTATTTCTTCAAAAATTTGTAAATTTTATGTGGGGTCAAGAGTGAAACTAGAAGGAATGAACAATTCATTCGCACGACATTCTCGTAAAAACAAAAAATAATCAGAGTCATACCGTTTTAAGAATACAAAATGAAACGAAAATTGACATTCCAGGCGGAACTACGCACGATGTGGAAAAAAGTCAAGGAAAGAGGAAATTTTTTTTCCGAAAGCCCTACAAGATTATCATTAGGACTTCTTCAATTTGCCCTAGGAATCAGAAATCGAAATTTCGATTGCGCGGAAAATATTGAAGAATCAAGGATCAAAAATCAAAAACTCCATTTTGCTGTGAAACTATGTGAAGTACAGAAAAAGGTAACAAGACAAAAATCATGTACCCACGGAATATCTACGAATTTGTTATCAGTCATTTTTGACACGATGTATACTCTTTCTTTCATTCGTGGAAAACAACCTTGGGAGTAAAAATGAATTGAATGATCAAATTTTCAGACAAACATCACAAACTATAAGAAAACTGGAGAGACAGAAGTTATCCGTCCGAAACAGAACTGAAAATTTGTTGAAAATACCTTTCTGATAGAACCTGTATTTTTTGTTCAAATTGTGATAGTGTGAAGAATATATGTGTATACCTCTTCCCATCTTTATGTATGAAACTGTATTTTCATATTGCAATTTTCCATGTACACATTGACACAAAACTGAATTAAACTTCGCACATTGTCGTACGAGCTGAAAAAGGGACGAGTTCGTTAACCAGTCGGAGAATAAAACTGCAATCCCAATAGAAAATAGAATAGTTTAATTTCTACTTGAAAAAAATTTGCAAGGAAAGAAAATTTTCTACTGAACGATACGAGTTTTCGACAAGAAGAAGAAGAATTCACAATTCACAAAGATGAATTTCAAAGCAAAACAAAAACGAAGAAACAAATAGTATATTCTAAAACCAAGTGAATAGACTCTTTATGAAAAATTGAATTTTTTGCATAAAATATTGAATCCCTCCTTTTTGGACTGAATCACTTCAACCTTCACCCATAGTTCTATGGATAAACTATGAACTAGGATTATCAATTAATATGCGAAAAGCGATTCTTCATTTGTCTCATTTAAACTATCGCGGGGATTGGACTGAAGCAACTAGCGCTATCCATTGGTTGCTCAAGTCAACTAGGTAGTACATATTTAGGTCAGAGTTACCGTGATCAACATCAAACCATTTAAATTCATGTGATTCAATCTTGCAGTCCAATGGAAAGAACAACTCAAAAAGGTTGGCAATCGTTCTCGAATTTTTCGCTGATGATGATCGATTCAAAACATAATAAAAATAATGAAGGAACAAATATTATGCATCATACGGATTTGGAAAGAATCAATTTTCTATCAAAGAATACGATTTTTCAACTTTGAATATCAATAAGGAAATGAAAAAGATGAATATCGGAGCAGAAATGAGCAGAGATTCTGGTTTTATCTATCGAAAAATTGCTTCAAAGATGAAATAATGCAATTTCGCGGTTATGCAATACAAGATACGAGAATAATGACGGAATAAAAAATTATTCACATAGAAAAAAAATGAATATCAGGGTGAGATAATTTTTTCATAAGATACATGATTTTTGTTCAGGAATTCTATTCCCAAAAAAAAAAACATATAAGAAATACAGGTGAAAATTCGGAAAGGAAAATTGTTCTTCTGAATCTGAAAATTAATTAAAGGCCGGGATGCAAGAACCGGGCGAGTGCTTAAAAACGTAAAGAAGAATTTTCCAGTCGTCCTGTAATATGCAAATATTGAAGTCCGAAAAATTGGATGGAGAAAATATAAACTTGTAGAGAATATCAAAATAGACCTAATTTTCTATTTGAAGTTTTTCTCCTCGATGTATATTTTTGATAATCAAATTGATTGACGACATATTGAAGTGAAAGGTCAAAACTGGTGATTGTTTAATAAAAATGAATTGGAAATTGAGACCTGACGTCAAGCACGTTTTTTTAGGTTCGGCAAAGGAGAGTATAAAGGGAATTCCAAAATTCGAACATCTTTCAGTGAGACACTTGTTCCTCACTATTGGAGGAAGATTCTTGGCGATTTCCAGACAAATTCATTGAATATTGACTCTCGTTAACAGATTCAAACGCGTCTCAACGTTAGTAGCCACGCCTGTACTCTCCTATAAATATTAAGGACTCTTCGTTTCGATAGTTGTTCGACATTGAAAAACCTGCCTCTTTCGCAATTGATAGGTAATCTATTTCTTTATATCTTCAGACATTTCGTTGTTCTCAGTGAATTAGCAAATAACAAAAAACAGAAAAATTCGTGCTTCGTGAAGTTGTTCCCTCCTTCACTTTGTTTTCATTTCAATAGTGATAGGGAATTTGAACGAACCGTGAATAGTCTTTGTTTTGGACCTTTTTACTATGTTCTGAAGGGCGGTCCGTACTATGATTTTTTGCATAAAATTCAGTGTATTATTTTTGTTCTGTTACTGTGAAACGAGCATAAATGTTCTAACTACTTATTATTATTCTTGATACTATTTACGTTGAATAATGTTCAGCAAGTTGCGGATGATTTCTGATATACCTCACTTTATCTACTATTCATTCAGAGTTCGCTAATAATTACTAAATTTCAACCAGAACAATTGCTCAAACGAATCATTATTGTGTGTGAAGCTTTTTTCCTATAGTGATGCTACGTAACTGCGTTTTTTCCTGGTATCTATGAGAGAGAATATACATTCACAATTATGATTCGTTCGGACAATTTTTCTGGTTGGATTCCAGTAATAATTAGCACATTCGCAATGGAAAGTAGACAGTGTTGAATATTCCAGAAAAAATCCATAACTTTCTGAACATTATCCAACCGTTATATGCAGCTCGGTTAGGCAAGTCTTTTTTCCACATGAACTTGATGATTTGATGATTTGTTCATTCGTTATGAAATAAAATATGCGTTTCTTCATACCTGAGAAAGTCAATGCCGTCAGAAACTTAACTTCCCAAAACTCAGTCAATACTCACCCAATTGGTTTAACTTTTATCATGGTACATCTCGTGACACCACACCAAATGAAATCCTCCTACATTCAGTGATATTTGATTATGAAAAGTAAGCGAAATTTCAAATGAAATTATGATCAAGATACATCGGCTAATTCATTTATTTAGTTTTATTTCTGATTAGTGAACTGTGGAACATTTCAACACCTTCTAACATCATACAGTTGAAATTGGGTTATAAATCACACGATCACATCCAAAATCAATACACATATTTCACGTAGATTGATGAAGGAAAGTCCAGTTGTTAGATTGTAATAATTATTCATTCACGAGTGATGAATTGTCTGGGTACATTATTCTCATTCTTCGTTTGAACCTCTGTAAAACACATGATGTGAAATATGAAGATATTTTTTTAACTATTGGCTTTTTTTTAGATCACTTCAAGTTTCTCATTGACTTTGGTGTGTTGCTTCTTGCATTATATTCCACAACGTTCATTCACGCTTTTTCCGAACATTTTTCATTTTTTCTCCAACGAGAAGTGTAACGAGGAATGGGACGTTATCTGGAAAAGAGGTAATAGTCGAGTAAATATCTTCATATTTAACATCATGTGTTCTACGGAAGTTCGAATAGAGAATGAAAATGATGTACCCAAAAAATTTATCACTTTTGAATTATTAATCATCACAATATGACAACATAATATCCCTTCATCAATCTACGTAAAGTATATCTTGATTTCGAATGTGATCGTGTGATTCATATCGCGATTTCAATTGTATAATGTTAGGAGCTATTCAAATATTTTACAGGTTACCAACCAGAAAAAGTGCTGAATAAATAAGAAAGCGGATGTGACTAAATTGGAATTCCATTTTGAATGTTTCTTACATTTTATGAACAAATATAACTAGATGATAAAGGATTCCATCCGGACACGGGAATACGTATATGATTATATGAGGAGCGTTCTAGCGACTTTGTTAATCGGGCTTCAATAAAACGCCGATAACTTATAAACTATTGCACCGATCAACATAATTCTTCCACAAAAACTTCTTCAAACAGTGTCGACCAAATCATCCACTGGAAGTTTCACTCAACTTCAATAGGAAAAAACTTCCTCGCATGTAGAAAAAATATTGCTTTATTTCAAACCGCTCCTGATATACAAATTAATATTGTTCGAGATGCAATACATTTTGATGTTCGACAACTTTGGTGCCGATTGTGGTGTGCCAAGATGTAACATACCGAATTTTAAATCATTCGGGTAAGTATTGGGTGTGTATTGGGAATTGCAGTTTCGAACGGCACTGATTTTGGCAGGTATGAAGAAACGCATATTTCATTTCATAACGGATAAACAAATCATCGTGTAATGAAGTTCATATAACGAAGAAGACGTGCCTAACCAAGCTGCATATATTAGGATAATCTGTTTGATGTTACCTCAAAAATTTATTTCTCTCCTTCGTTTTTCAAATTGGACAAAACTTCTACCCGGTTCCGAGCGCGAAGGCCCTTTTGTGATTCGCGTACTCGATTATGCTCGTTGACTTGAATTATCGATCACCTCACTATAATGTGGAAGGAGGCCGGCAGCGGATGAATTCAGAGGAACCCACTACTTTCTGACTCAGTTTCAAGATGAGATGGCTATGAAAAATAATACATCCCTGGAAAATCCATCCAAATAACTAATTATAAGTGTAAGTTGATATTTCAAGCATTAGAAATTCAGAGATCCAGATGGAACCAAGAATATCTTATCATATTTTTTTACAGTAACAGAACAGAAAATGAACATTTAATCCAATGTAGAAAATCAGAGAGCGAACAGCACCTCCGAAAACATTGTAAGAAGTATCGAAACAACCAGTCTAGACGGTTCATTCACATTCCTTCTCATAAAAGAAAAGGGAACAAAGCAAAGGGTGAACAAATTTTAGAGCACGACTTTTCCCATTTTGAGTTATTTGCTAATTCACTGAGAACATTAAAATGTCCAAAAATATGAAGCAATCGATCTCCTATTCATTGCGGAAGGGGCAGGTTCTCTAATGGTGAATGATTATCGGAAAGACAATTCCTCCATGTTTATAGGAGAGTTTAGGCGTGGCTACAAACGTTGAGACGCGTTTGAATCTGTTTATGACAGTCGCAGACGGCGAGGAGTCGTGTGATTTCTCACAAAATGAATATTCCTGCTAATTTTCGATGGATTGATCTAAAAAATTCCCAGAAATCTCCCTTCCTTAGCAAGAAACAAATGTCTCACTGAAAGTTGTCTCAAATCTGAAGTTCCTTCCATATTTTCCTTTGCTGAACCTGAAAAAACGTGCTTTCCGTCAGGTCTCAATTCGCATTTTTTCATTATAGTAGAATCAGCAGTTCTGACCTTTCCCTTCATTTGGTAGGCATCACCAGAATATAACGTTTATGCGTGATGAATTTCAAACAGTTCCAATCATATTTCTCTGAATGAAGAGATTTATGTTCCGGAAAATAATTGAATTTTTAAAAAAATTTCCTCCAATTTTCCAATTTTATTATTAGAAAAATATATATCAAGGGGGAAATCTTTGAATAGGAAAAAGGTTCATTTCGATATTTTCTACAAGTTCATATTTTCTTCTCATAGAATTCTCTCAACTTGAGAATTTCAATATAACAAGACGATTGGACAATACTTATTCACGTTTTTGAGCGCTCAGCCGGTTGTTGCATCCCGGACTTCACATTCATCAAATGCCTCTAGAATGAATTGAAGATCATGATGAATTGGAATAATCATTTATCAAATTGAAGCTTCCAAAATGAGAAAATTTCACAACTCTTCCAACTCAACTTCAAAGGAAAATTCAATTGATGTTGCAAAAAATACAATTCCAAGAATTGTCTGATTTCAATTATTATTTAACAGTGAAATAAAATCTGCGATATTTAATTGGAGGATTCAGAGAATTGATCTTGATTCAAAATGGAATAGTGAAAATCAAATGGATATATATATATATATATATAAATATATATGGAAAACACAAGTTCAACTTTTCGGAATGAAAATATATGAAAATTGAACTATTCAAAAGTAATAGCTCAGGGATTGAAAAATTGCTTTAATTTTACACAAATGAAATTTCAGAAGTCTAAATTTCCGTAATAATCGTTGATTCTTCAACTTTTTACTTCCATATGCTTTTTGAATATACAATAAAAATTAACTCATTACATTTCGGAAAAATGACTTGAATACCAATTTGAACTTTTTTTTGTGAACGATTACAATTTTCAGTATGATTTAGCCTTGAACTTGAAAGTTCAATGCCACTTCCACCCGAAACCGCCACGCGTCTCTATCCTGCGTATCCTCATGTATATCAAGCTAGCGAAGCCATCTCAAAAGGCCGAGTTCTGACAATTCTCATGATTTGTTG
>UWOG010089270.1:0-10436 GCA_900490065.1 Neuroterus quercusbaccarum
GCATCTGCACACAAAGCAAAACCGGGTTCAGGAAACAATCAAATCACTTGACTGGGAGCTACTACCCCACGCGCCGTATCAATCAGACTTGGCCCCTCCTGACTACCATTTGTTTTCATCGATGGGACACGCATTGGCAGAGCAGTACTTCCAATCCTACGCAGAAGTCGAAAATTGGGTGTCTGAATGGTTTTCTTCAAAAGACGAACATTACCATTCGCGTGATATCCACAATTTGCCAGAAAAGTGGTGAAAATGTGTAGGAAGCAATGGTCAATACTTCGAAAGAATTTTTTCTACTTTCCCATTCAAAATTAGTGTTTCATTCTCATAAGAAAACGCTCATTTCATACAGGTACCCCTGGTATTCCATGTTTCACAAGATATGAGAACAAAAGTTGAGAATCATCATCTCTACTGTTTCCCCAGTGCTAATGCTCCGATTCTGTAGAAGGAATTTCTGTAAATTTTAGATTTTCCCTGGGTATCTATAGATGTTCCAAGGGTACCATCGACGTGTGAGAAGAGCCACTCAAGTAATGAGTATTGCCTTCTCACCGTAGTGAGAAAAAGCTATGGATCATGGAGGGGGCAACAAAGGTCTACTCCAAAGATATCGTCTTCACATATTGCTTCTAATCCATCGTTTACTGGAGTGCAACGAAGAAATAAGTTGATTCTTTCACTCAGAATGGAAACTAACTTGAAATTAGTTTTTCCGACATGGAATAATTCCCTCGATAAAAAGAAACAGAAATTCAAATGATATGTACATTTCTACATTCGAAGCGTGCGTAAGAGTTTATCTGAGGATGATTATGTAGTTTTACAAGGTGAAATTCTGAGAGCCGAGCTAGACCTTCGAATGCATACGTATTTTAAGGTCGCTCAATCTGAATCCAAAGTCACTCCAAATTGATCAGTTCAGAATCGAGGTTAATTGAACGTAAATATAAATCACAAACGCTGAATCGGGAGAACTGATGTATATAAGAGACCTTCTACTTCCAGACACTCATGAGATCACTGAATCTGAATCAGAGTGAGATTGATCTCACTAGTTCAGCATAGAGGTCAATTGGAAAGTCGAAATTTATCTCACCTAATGTATTTAATCCCACTAGTCATCAAGTGAGTTTAGAAATCCTCATTCGAAGATCGATGGAGTATATCTAGCTTTTGGGAGCAATTCGATCAAAATAGCAAAGTGAATCAAAAACCTGTACCGACAAAAGAGTCCTTCGTCGGTAGTAGTCGGAAACACATTTCGAGCATACGACAGATACAGTCAGACATCGTCAGTTTATGTAATTCGAAAATTATTTTATCATAGGACCAGTACAGGAATATCATTCATTCCCTTATAGTGGAATTATTCAGATCGTCGAAAGTCTTTCCTTATCGAAGACAAACTGTTTCTCGAAAGCTCTTTATATAATTGAAGTCTTCGAAACATATTTAGAAACATTGATAACTTGGAATAATCTCGGAATACAGGGATTCAATCGGCTTCTCATTCTATCAACACTGAGACATTTTATTTTTGTTATAAATTGTCTGCAAACAAGCATCAAGCAATAACTCCCAAATTCACGAAGTATGGCCTTCTGATTGTCTAGGTTTCTATAATATTCTCCTGAATAAATGTGCAGGCTAATGAATATTCATGTATTCGTAATAGGCACTAAGTTGCACTCTTAAATTGATTCAGGGAATACTCCTTCTATTCGGAATTAGTAATCTCTTGCTCCTTTTTCGGAAGCTAACTTCCCGCTGATCGGAGCTATGGAGTCTCACTCGGAATGAGGTGTCCCTATGATGTGTGAGCAAACGAGAATTCCGTGCGAAAAAATGTTCAGGAACGTACATGAAAGTTTCCAGCAAAATCTTTATTCAACAGAGATCAAGACATAATGAGAGGAAGACGCTTCAATCAACATGAGATATATCAAATTTTGATCTAGTTAGAGGAAACCTATGTTCAGGATTGTTAAAATGGATAGTCAGAAAGGAGAAGAATATAAACACACTCCTAAAAAACAGTGCTAATTATGGAATACTCTGATGTGGCTCATTCTTTATTCGATTAACATTGAATTATAATATGATTTCAGTGATATAAAGTTCATATTCTACCTCATGATATAACATAAAATCATCTACATATTCAATATTTCCCATCGACGCGATCTGATCCATGAAATATTTTTGACCTCCAGAATTGAGGTATTCAGTCAAGCGCAAACGTTATCAACTCCAGCTCATGATAATTGTAAAGTTAAACATCGCCTTACTGAAAATATGTAATCCAACAGGTGTAACTGATTCTCATAGCTCCGGGAATCCGTACGTTTCATTGTAAAAATTTTCCTGAAACATGGAAACTATTCTTTGCTGGGTGTACTATAATGATCGGAGGATTGTGATAATTATTGAAGGGATAATGGTACTCATCCGCTTGCCGATTCGAGTCAGTTTTTTCTTATGTTTATTCCTCCCATTCAAGTGTTGACCAAAGCTCCGATTATTGAAAGAAAATGTTATTATCATTGCTTGGAAAGCAAACCTATACTGTGATATTGATTCTGTCCAACTGCTCCATCAGAGGAAGAATATTTTCTTTATAAGTGCACAAAATGTAGCTACAAGATTAAAAGTGAAAATTTAGTTCCTATAGATTCGTTTTTCGAAGCTCCATTGTGATATTATTATCTCAATCATTTAATGTATTTGATGTCCATTCGGAAAATCAATAATTCTTTTAGTCATCCATCCAGATGGTATTTTACTGTTCTAATATCATTACTTCAATTCGATTCTGCTTCTTAATTTCCAATGATATACGATTCTATCACGATATTGATACAGATGTTCAAAACTCCTTCATATTCCGTTTGTATCGTGATTTCAGAAGAGGAAGAAATTGGTTCAGCGAATGATGTTTTCGGATCAGAAAAATTCGATGATATTACAACCAAAATTTAGAATTCCTACTCAACGTCTCTCGATGCAATAATGTGGAAACTCCTGAAAGTAGGACCAATGATCGGACGATCGCAATTTGAACGATCACCATGAATTTTTCCTTCTCGAAATTTGGAACAGATAACTATTTTTCCTTCGAAGAATGAGAAAGAAGAATAACGCTTTCCAGTAATAAGGATGGAGGAGTGTGAAGAAAAAATGAGAAGTCAATGAACTGAATTTCCTCTCCCATTCTTGTCTTCAGCCTCCCATACATCATTATAAATTTGCAATGAGGAATATATTCTTCCAAAACATCTGTAACATTCTGACACTTATACAGAATTATTCATCAAGGCCAAAAGTTGCAATAAAGTCAGAATGAAGACAATCTATTCCGAATTTAGATGACCTTCTTGGGGCACTTCATTTCATACACAAATTAGTTGCTGCTTTTTTGAGGCACAAAATTCCTCTGAAGTTTGTAGCACTATTTCAATATTCCATAGAAGATCCGGGAAATACACAGCAAAGAATAACTTCAAATTGAAAACAGAACTCTGTTGCAGAGAAGCGTGTGAAGACGTTTCTCAACCCCCTCTCAGAGTTCGGAAGGCAACATTCTGAAATGGAGGATGAAGACATTAACTTCTGAACTCATTAACGTTTCAATTTCCTCGTTTGCATAGAGTCGAGGATGTTTTAGTATCGAGTTCAACCTAAAATCCTTTTTTTCGAATTTCCCTGTGACGATATTCTTTGAAATCATTATATAAGCTCCGGGATGAATTGCGGCGAACTTACCGAGAAATTAGTTGCTTTTCGTTATCCGATCAAAAACTTCCTTCATTCTTGCTTGATTCGAATTGTGTGATACAGATAACCATGGGTAACATTCGACTTATTTTGGTCAGGAGTATCAGGACACATGCTATCACTCGCACTGTGTGAGTGATAGCACAGTGTGAGCGTGACCAGCGAATCACCAAGCAGGGTGAGAGAGATGGAATATAGTCCTAATGCGCTATCTCTTCACGTTGCTCGCTATTTCGACGCTTCTTATGGCGGATTCTTTTCGTAAATCACGAGTTAACAAATTAATGATTGGTTCAAAACTGAGTCAATGCAAACTACAAGCTAATCTGAATGACTGATCAGAATTTAAAGTAAATTGATACACAGCCTTCGGAGTAGATACGTGCGAAAAATCAGCCGTGAACCGGTTAGAGTCGGGGATGAAACGGCTTCGATTCGCTCCGCCTGAATGATACTGTCTTCTTCGGATTAGTTGTCATGAAAAAAAGCTTCCGTCTGCAGAACTATTCTTCATCAACTTCGAACTTTGATAACGCGGCAGGAAACTGCAATGAAGAATTATTCTTGAGTTCAATACTTTCCTTCCTTAGGATTGAATTATTTTGTTGTAATATATATTTTTTTCCATTCTCTGATAATTCAACCTCAGAATCGATTATGATATCGTCGGATTTAGATTCCGAGTAAGAATCTGCATCTGTTAGCGGTAGAATTCGGGAACTTTGGAATAAGGAGGGTAAACAATTAGGAATGAGTAAATATACGGAAGAGAAAAATTCTCAATGTAAAAAAATTGAAAAAAGTGAATGAGTGTTCCCATATGAGCAGGTATTCTATTGGAGAGAATTATCATAATGGTAATATCAATACAATGGTATATCATTCTTCACTCATGGTAGAAAACAAATATGTATCACAGTAAATTCGAATATCATTTCATAACGATACTTTGCTGTATGTTGGAATTTGTTTTCGAATCATAGGTTACTGGAAAATGATCATTGTTCCGTGAAAAATCCAAAACGACGAATAAAATAATAAACCTGATGTAGAAACTATG
Organism: Neuroterus quercusbaccarum; assembly: GCA_900490065.1. Lineage (NCBI taxonomy): Eukaryota > Metazoa > Arthropoda > Insecta > Hymenoptera > Cynipidae > Neuroterus > Neuroterus quercusbaccarum. The sequence continues at coordinate 4,841 of UWOG010089270.1, forward strand.
AAGTTTCATGTTTCACTTTTTTTCAAACAAAATGCATGAAATCAAGATATTCGAAGTGACGATATTTGTTTTCTGATGAAACTTTCCTCCAAATTCAATAGGTTTGTAAGGGTATATACAATCCTGCCACTACGGAATCAGAAATAAAGTGGTATTGACTAATAGGCACACTCATTCATCATTCCGAATTTTCTCACTTTTCGAATTTTCCCTCTCCATATATTCACTCATTCTTAATTCTTCACTGTCCTTGTTTCAGCGTTTCCGAATTTCGACCTATTCGGCTTCTTTTGGTTTCCAAATGAATACCATCCAGATTACCGAATTTCCAAATTATTACTCTTCCCGAATTTTTTTTATTCCTGAGTTTAACCATTCATTATCAAGCCCATTCTGAAGTTTCAGCTTTCTCGATTTTCATTCGTTCCAAAAAATGAACTGCCATCTTCTGTAAGGAATATCAAATAGTATATTCTCCTGGCGGAGTGATGTTCTGGAAAAGGGAACTCAAATATTCGTTCATAAATCCGAATTTCTACCCGAAGAATTACTGGATTGTTGTTTAATTTTCCATATTATGATTGGGAATCCCACAGCTTGGTTCTGATTTCAGATGAGAAATTCGTTCAATCGAGTTAGGAGGTTGTGCAATTTTAATCTCTTGTAATAATGATATCAATGATAAGAATCTTGTTCAATCTCCATTCTCCTGTTCATAGAAGATTCTATAAATTTCTGTTATTTTATTGAACCAGTACATCTTGGAATTTCGTCAACTTCAAAAATCAACAGGCAAAAATAAGTTAAGAAATTTCTCATCAGCGATAGTAGAAGCGGAGTGACCAAGGTCTATCAAGCGCTGTTTTCAATTTCGATACTTCGTTTGGGCTGATAAGATTTTTTGTGACTTTCACAACATGGACCACACACAATCGTTAAAATATTTTGTCATTGTATTCGTATAGCAGTGGAATCAACCCAGAGTCAGCAGTTATCTTTGACGGAATGTAACAATGAGGATAAAAATCAAGCCTGGAATTCTGCTGCTCGCCCTCGTTGTTTTCATCAATTCCAGTGGTGAGTTTGACCACTTTCATTGAAACGTCACGAGCACAGGAGGAACGGAAGATGGAGTTCACACCAATTCTGGTGAAAGATCAAACACAACAAAAATTATCTCCACCAGATAAACACCACACGGATCGTGAACAATTTCAGATTTTCGATATTGTTTACATAACCTTTTTCCTTCTAAAGGCTCCATTTGCATTCGAAATGTAGAGAGAATAACGACGCTATCGCTATCTATCGTTCTTCAAATCCGATAAATCAGAGAGAAATTATGTTTTCTCTCTCCCGTGACGCAGTATACGAGATCAGAATTATTCTTTGAACTTAGGTGGAACGTTAGCCGAAACATATGGTATTCGATTGTTAACCCTTGAAATCCTCACCTGAAATGTCATTCAATAATTGTTTTCTGTGTCACGAGATGTAGATGAACAGTATAGAGTGAGTGAAAGTTATAGTGAGTGAGGGCAGTAATGTAGGAAAATGGGTAGAGTGAGAGGAACTATATGGGGGAGTAGAGAAGCTCCGAACATGATAATAGAAAGAGAAGGTATTGAGGAGAAGAGACATGAGAGGAGAAATATTTTGTTGAACGAAAGAAGGGATTAAAAGAGTTTATGTGATAGGAAGTGAGAGAGAGGAATTCAGAAAAGCAGTGGGATCGCGACCTCCGGCTCGAACATCGGATAATGCATAATCTTACGAAGTCCAACTCCATTGCCTTGACATACGATATACTATTCCTCAAAGAACAAAGTTCAGTTGAATCGCATAATCAAGCGCTTGCGAAAACTCTGAAGGTACCAAACCCACTCCGTAGTTCAAAGTAGATACAGATTGAATTCTCTTAACTCTCCTCATTTTTCACTCACTTCTCCGTACTCGCGTTCACTTAGCGTGGCGCTCAGATGAACATCATTGCTCGATCGGGAGAATTGATGGCATATTCATTGAATCAACCTTTGATTCATCCCATAGAATTATTTTCGACAAACTTTACCCTCCTGTTCGAACAGGTTGAGATTCATGGTCCTATTGACAGGCTCACCCTTTAAGCACGTATCGTTGTGAAATTGAGATGTATTGAAATCGGTGATCGACAGAATTAGAGTTTGTTCTTAATTGATCATATTAGGATTTTGATTCAAGTTGACATTGTGTCTGTACTCCTCATTGTACCAATGTCTGATCCATCGTGTGGTGATGATTGTAAGGGCTTATTCTGTACATAATGCTTGATTTCGATCTCCGTGTGACTATGGTAGAAGCTGATCCCTTCATTCATGTCTCTATTCGTTCGGATCCACTCCACTTTCGGTTTGTCGTACAAATTCATTATGCATAGATTTCATAAATATCTGCTCGTGAGTTCCCACTAGTTTTTATTTTCATTGTGAAAGAATCGTACCTCCACTTGGTTCGGTGAAGTTTTATTCATGTCCGTTGGATAATCTTGCGTTTCTTTCACGTGAGCCATGGTGGATTTTTACTTGTTCAACTTCTCTCTTTTATATGTTTGCTCTAAGTTTCATGCATTGAAGAATAGACTTTCCATTCCTCTAACTAACCAATCAGGTAATTATCACAGACTTACCACAGAGAAATGGTGCGCGATCCTCGAATTCCCTAAATGAATTAACTGAATCCGTCATTTCGTTATCTTCCTAATTTCAGGAGCGATAGTAGGCGGGGGGTTATATGTACCGTGGGACAGGGCGGGGATTGCGGAAGGCACGTCGATGACGTGCGGAGGTCACCGGAGAGAATAGGGAGTGAAAGACTTCATGTCGGTTTGGGTGACGAGCAGGGGAAGATAGCAGAATGAATAGATTGATGGTGAACAGACCGATGAGTTCTGTTGGTTCGAACGTGGAACGGCGGGAGAGGACGAGTAATTAGCGAGCCTAACGTCTGATTATTTTATATCCTTCTAGATGTGCTCATTGCTAGTGAGTGAGGTGAGTACAAATCTTTTAATTCCCTCGCTCATTATTTCGCGCCACGCGGTCAATCATTCTATGACGGGATCATCGATTGTACGAAGTATGCGAAGAATTTGGTCGCCGAGTGCGGCTATCCTTTCTTCTAAGGCCGCCTAAGGAATCAAATGAGAAGCCTCTCCTCCGATCGGACGTGCCTCTTCTTCAATTTGACGCTATTCTTCTTCTATTCCACGTGCCTCTGCTCCTGTTCGACGCACTTCGCTTTCGAGACGCCCACTTTCTTCGGCGATGCGCTGAGCCCCTCCTGCTACCTTGATCGCGAGCCGCTTCCGTGTCCGCTGTTTCATAAGTGTCGCCTGGCCTCCCTCGTCCATGAACGGCTGTTGCATGCCAATGAGCATCGAGCACAAGGCTCGCCACGTGAAAGGCCCAAAAAGTCATTCGACCATAGCCTATCAATGTCCAAATGAATTCGCAGGATCGAAGTTGATAAATCTCACAAGAAGCTACTTCATCTCGAGTAACTCATCAATTGCACGATGAGGCTTGATGGCTAGAGATAGGAAGGGAGAAGAGAAGAAAGAAAAGTAGCTTCCAGGAATGAGAAAAAGAACACTAGAGTACGTGACACAGCTGAGCTGCTGTGTTTTTTCAGCTGAAAGAAGAGAGCGGAATTTGCTCATCCGAGTCGTTTTAGATTGATTTTCCAGCACTTGCTGATGGGAGCGACGATGAGAGATATTCTGTCATAATGCGATGATTTGATGGGAAAAACAAGAACGTCGCTTAGAGACTCCGTAAAATCCTAGCGTTGCGAATTGGCATCGTCAGGAAAAATACAGGAATATACACATTTTCGAATGAAATAATTGCATCGGAGCTCATAGAACAGAATTCATATCCAGATCATGATGATCAATATACTCTGCATGCGATCACAATTACTGTTTACATCAACATTCTGATGGACATATCTGAATGCGGAAGAATGATAGAATATCATCGTATATGGAAATGATTGATGACAAATTTGTAGCCCTATTCTGTTTTACAAATATCTTCTGTATCAATTTTTTGTGGATCAAGTCGTTCTGTTGGAATCCAATGTTCTCAATATGGATGCTATTCCTCACGGGTAACGCGGAAACGACGCTTTTTCTCAGGAAGTCATTATCATTCAAGTAGGACTCTCTATATTCATGATTTTTCTCAATTTATTTCATCATTTTCCTCACTTACGTGTTACCTGTAGCCGAAGGAATAACTTCTAAGTTGTGAGGGAGTTGCATGGAGAATTCTTCCGGAACTCTTACTCCTTGAATTCCATTTGAAGTGACTATTAGAGTATTCCTTCAGTTCGAAACACTGAAAGCGGGTGTGCTTCCGAGAAGCGAGCAATCCCGATCGTTCTGAACCTCCGTATACCTATTTATTCTTACTCACTGATCACGAATATAATAGTCATAATACCCGCGAATTTGATTCTTATGGCTGAAACCATGGTAAACTCATGAAAATTATGATTTTCCTCATCTATCTAAGTGCTTGTTCAAAATTAGGAGAAATATCCCTCACAGAAGTTGTGGATCTTATCGGAATACACATTTTATTCAACACAATTATTCATGGCAGTGATGATTATCGCGACAATGAGTAGTTGATAGATTTCAGTGTTGAATCTTCCATCATTGGTCTTATGAAAATAATGTGAAGTAATACCTATACCTCTTTGCAAACGCCGTCCAGGATGCGAAAAGTCACCTTTGTGACTGGTCACAAGAATGATGTGAGGTCGTACACCTACCTCTTTTCCAAATTCATCCACTACTATTCTTCATTCCCTAATGATCCTTCTGTGAAACTATCATCCCTGCAGAAAAATGCTCCATACATAGAATCTGTATTTTGATGAGATCTACATATTTTATGGAAAACTTTTCCTGAGCTTTAGATGATTACTGAAATGAATGCGAAAAGCCATGACTGCGATGAGTTTTTTTCTATGGTTCTCACCATGGAGATCGAATATGCGCTTGTTTTTACTATCATTTTCTTCATCAACATGTCAAAATACAAAAGTATCAAGCCAAATCTACTGGATGTATTGACTTTTTTATTTGAATAATTTTTCTACATCGAAATTCATCTAAAACTGATTTCATCGGAAACTATCATTCTTATTGGAGAATGTTAAATACATGGAATATGAATTTCAATTATATCTACAACTGTTATCGGTCAAATTTATTCTTTACTTCGGATAAAAAGTGAGATGAATGCATGCAATCATAATTTCATATGGAGTCTTTCCCATGGTTTCCACCATGAAAACCAAATTTGCGGATATTTCACTATCATATTAGTGGTCAGGGCGTCAAAATACATGAGTGGACAAAGTTTCAGAATCATTGGAGGTGACCGCTTCCAGGAATTTCACCTCTAAGAGATTGGAGCAGAGATTTTATATCATGAGTATCTGGAAAACTAGCCAATTTATGACCAAGACAATTGAAGTCAAAATGAAGGAGATTTTTTTCCTAAAAAAAAATATGATTCCCCAGAGGCACTGTTGATGGTATCGG
>UWOG010089777.1:886-12447 GCA_900490065.1 Neuroterus quercusbaccarum
AAATCGTTCATCGATGCATCCAACAAATGTCAAATTTGATAAAATTTCTCTCAGACCTGCATGATAATTATCTTCTACTTCTTTTCTCAGCATCAAAACGCTTTTCAACTTAACTTCTCTTCTAAAATCATTTACAGAATAAGATTTAAATTCCGTGAGTTGTGTTTCCTTCAATGGACTTTCATTTAAACTTTCGTCACTATTCGTCATCCTTTTTTTTCCAGATTCTTCATTAGTTTCTTCATTTTCAATATTTTTTCGACTAATATCTTCATTTTCACCACTGCCCCAGCGTTTATAAATATTTTTAAGCGCTCTGTCAGCCGTCATAGTGCTTTCGGCAGCAATTTCGATATCGATAGATTCATTATTTTTTCCTTTCTCGACATCAGATTCATCTGAATCTGAAAGCATGAAGCAGCTTGAATTATCCCCTTCCACAGCAGAATTATCCGAAATTTTCGATTTATCCAAGGAAGTACTTGCACTTTTTTCCTCCTCGATCGGTTGATTTTTTTCCAAATCTTTAGACGCATTTTCCGCTGCACCATTATTCGAATTTCTACTAACAACTTTTTCAACTTTGTCATCTTTAGATTTATTTTCTTTAGCTTCCTCGGAATTCGCTTTATTTTTTTCAAGAGCGGGGTTAATAGTGAAGCTGAATCTATCAAGTTTCTGATCCGTGGAACTCGTTCTCACCATTTCATGAGCATAAAGTTTTTTTGTTTTATCTGCCTGTTTAGTATCGTATTCAGGTAAAACTTCTTTTAAAACTTCTCTTGTAACATCAACATTTGGCAATTTTGACTGCATATAAAAAGTTCTGGAAGCATTAACACCAGAGAGTTTTTCGTCCAGGGCAATCTTAACTTTTTCGATAATAGAATCTTCGTGAAGGAATCGAACTTCATGTTTTGTTGGATGTACATTTACGTCCACATTCGCAGGGTCAATTTCGAGTGATAAATAACACCAGGGATGAGTTTTTTTCGGCAAATGTACGGAGTAGAGGTCTTCGAGCATTTTTTTTATCACTGGGAAGTAAATATAATTCCATTTTTATTCATATTTGAGTAAGAACGGGACTCGGACTCTTTTGATAAATTCAAAATAATGTCAATTGTAACATTAGTTTAGAAAAATATTCAGGGTGGCCATTCGGCGGATGATTTTGAAGTCCCGGTGTTTTTCGGCTTTTCCCCGGTCAAGTTTTACAATTTCCAAGGAAAAAGATTAGTTTTTGAAGAATAATATTCATTTGCAAATAAAAAGATTAATTTACAAGCAAAAATACAAATTTCAAACAAAATTCATACATGCTTCACAAGATGGTTAAATGTTTGATTGGAAAACACAAATTTTCATCCCAATAGTTCAATTTTGTACTGGAAAAATAATTATTTTCAACCAAGAATGGAATAGTAATATTTGTAGTTTAAAAATTTATTTTTAACTAAACATAAGAGTTTTCGACGACAACTACAGAATTTACTATCGAAATAAGTTGAATTTTTTGTTGAAAAAATCACATTAAAAAAAGAAAACTAATTTCTAACAACAACAAAAAAACATTTTCCAGAAAAATGGTTGAATTTCCGAACAAAATGATGCATTTTAGGATAAAAATGTAAAAATTCAACTGAAATAGTTCAATTTTAAAGCAGAAAGAATGATTTTTCACTGAAATTATGAATCAGTAACTATAATAATTGAACTTTTTACCTGAGGGATTAATTTTCAACTAAGAAGATTATATTGTACCAAACAAGACGAATTTTCTACTTAACTAGTAAATGTTTAACTCAGGCCCTTGAATTTTTAATTAAAAAGATTAGTTTTCTACTGAAGAATACAATTTTTACACAAAATACATAAAATTTGAAGGAAATGGTTAATCTTTTAATTAAAGATTAATTTCTATTTCAGACATGGAATTATTATTTAGAATAAGTTGAATCTTCATTTTTAAAAAATATTTGGAAAATAATTGACTATCAACAAATAAACTAATTTTAAACAAAATAGTTATATTTTCAATCGAAGTGATGAATTTAAAAATAAAACTGTCGATATTTAAGTAAAACGATTGAATAATGAACCATGAAGATGAATTTCATTATAGAATTATGAGATATTCAATTAGACTCATAGTTGAATTTCCATTGAAAAAATAATTTCCAATTAAAAACCATCCAATTCAAAAACTACATTCCAATTAGAAAAGCTCATTCTTAAAAAAAAATTAATTTTCAACAAAAGAGTTTGATTTTCTACCAAATAATTTCATTTTCAACCTGAAAGATGAATTTCATCCTATGATGATAAATATTCAACTGGAATACTTGAATTCTTATCCAAAAATAAGGAATTGTTAACAAAAAGATAATCTTTCAAAGAAAAATAATAATTTTTCAACAAAGTACGGGTTTTTTCAAAGAAATAGCTGAACTTTTTATTTAAAAAGACAACTTCTCATCCAAATTGTTTCATTTTCAACTAGAAGAGACGAATTTTTATCTAAAAATGGAAGTTATATTCTTTGTAAAATCAATTAGTTCCATACGAACCAATGCATCTTGAAGTAAATTTATGAATGTTCAATTAGAATAGTTGACTTTGGTGCCAAAAAGAGGAATTTTCAACCACAAAGATTAATTTATTACAAAAAAATTATTTTACTACAAGGTTTAAAAATTTGTAAAAGATAGTTCAATTTTCGACTGGAAAATATTCATTTTTAAGAAAAAGAAGTTACTTTTACAGTAAAAAATGAATTTTTGACAAAAGAAGAGGATTTGAATAAAATATTTCAATTTCCAGCATAATTGATCACTCTTCAACTAAAATAACGAATCTTCAACTGGAGTAGTTAAATTTTGGACAAAAAAAATGAGTTTTCAACTGCAATAATAAATCTTTTATTGAAATAGTTGATTTATGAACAACAAATTAATCTCCACTAAAAAAATATAAATTGGCAATTGATCGATTTTCAACTAAAATTGTAAATCATCAATTGTAATAGTTGAATTTTGAACCAGTATGATTCCCAAATTAGAGTCTTAATTGTCGATGAATTTCAGGTCTATGAATATCGTTCCAAAATGTTGATTATTTGCATTAAAAAATGTGTGAAAAATCAAAATACCTCCAAAGAATGCAAAATTATTAATATAATTTTATAGGATGGCTTAAGATTACTGTTTTTTTTTAAATTTTTATACGCGTTATATTATTTTATTTCACATTAAAAATAATCTATATAATATTTGTGCAAATATCAAATCACTCTAGTCGATACAACGCCTGGAAAAAAGCATAACACTATTCTGCTACTATTCTTCAAAATGTATGCCACTGTTGACACTATTTTTTTTCATCTCGACGAGAATTCGAGCACTATAAAAAATATCTTAAAATTTGCCTATTACGAATTTTACTCACTCGAAGAATCAACAAGTCTGTGGTTGATGAACAGAAGGAGCGTCATTCTTTTATTTGAATAATTCGGATTCGTTATAAGTGCGTGTAATTTAAAATTGTGTTTATCATCCTTCAGATCGACTTCGAGAAGTTCACGAGCTACTGGATTGCCGTATAAAACTCGGATATTGTTAGTTTTTGTAGAGGAATGAGGCGTTCTAACCTGTATTTGGCATAAAAAAATAGCATCAAAATTAAAAAAAACTGAATTCATCAAGATAAAATACATTGAGTACCTTACAGTATTAGACTTACATTAATATTTTAAAAATTATCAATTTTCATAATATGCAGATACTACAAAACACTGCAAATGAACAATATTAATTTTTCACTAGGTTTATGAGAAGAATTGCTACCAATAATTATTCTGTAAGATTGGATAATTTATATTCATTGGAAATTGAAGAGTCGCTGAACTCAAGAATTGAAAAAAAAACTTGAGCAGGGGGAAGTCTACTCAAATCATGGAAAAATTCCCTCACATAATTAACATCAATGCAAGTATTATATGGAATTTAATTTAAAACTCTTCAAATTCCTAATTTTTGATGTGAAATTATTGCATTTTGAACAACGAAGATGACTTTTTAACCATTTGGTTCAATTTTCGAACAGAAAGATTATTTTTCTACCGAAAAGTCGATTTTCACCATAAAATACAAGAAATATCAAGCGAATAGTTGAATTTTTAACGAAAAAAGATTATTTTCTAACCGAAAATTTGAGTTGTTGAACTTTTAGCTAAAAATTTTATTTTTTAATCAGGACGAATAATTTCAATCGAATAGTTCAATTTTACATTGAGAAAGATCAATTTTTCACCAAAAAAGGAATACTTCAATTCGTAAAAAAAATTATTTTTCAACGGAAAAAAAAAAATTAATTTTCAACAATTTCAAGTTAAAGAAATTATTTTTCAACGGAAAAAAAAAATTAATTTTCAACAATTTCAAATTGAAGAAATTATTTTTCACCCAAAAATATTTATTTTCAACTGAAAGAATGATTCTTCAACACTGGTGGTTGATTTTTCACCCAAAACATGTACTTTTTGAAATAAAATTTTCCTTTCAACCAAGAAGTCGAATTTGAAACGAAAAAGGTAAATTTTCAGCTGGAATTATGAATTTTCAACGATCGTGATAAATTTCCACTTGGAGTCATGAATCTTTGACTGGAATAGTTGAATTCTCCAACTAGGAGATTCATTTCCTACCACGAAAGACAAGTTTTTGACAAAATGGTTGAATTTTCAATTAAAAACTATTAATTTTCAACCAATAATGAAATTATTAAAGTTTCAACTTTCAAATTTTCGACAAAATAGTACAATTTTCAATGAAAGTGATTGATTTTCAATTAAAATTAAAAATCTTCAACTAGAATGCTAGAATTAGCAATCAAGGAGATTCCAGCATTAATTTTCTCCCAGAAAAGGTAAGTTTTGAACGGAATAGTTGAATTTTCAACTAAAAATATCAATTTACAACAGAAAAAAGAATGATAAAATTTCAAATAACAAAATCAACATATTTGAACAACATTTTCAACCATCTTCCAAAATAATTCGCATCATTCCAAAAATGTTGTAAAAAATCCTACAGAATGGAAAAATTGTCCCTATAATCTCCCAGTTCCATTTTTGAATATTTTGGAAATCTTTTTAAGTATTCTCTTAGAATCAAGTTTTCAAACTAAGAAATTGTTTTCAATTTTCCAAGGAATTTTGAAGAAATTATTATTATTCATTTGTAGTGTTCCCCAATTTTTAAGAAGTTTCCCAAAAGTTTTGTTCGAGGTTTGTAAAAATCTTTTTTTCTTTCTTTAGGAATGATGGGTGTTCAATATTTATGAATACATTCAATTTTAGCAAATTTTCTTGAAAGTGAAAACATTTCAAATAGATTTAAAATTTTCACGTTTGAAGTTAACTTTTTGGTTCAGTATTGAATATTTCATTTATGATTAATAATTTTATATAAAAAGTCGAATATTTCTACATGTTAAGCAATCAACCAATTTTCGACAAGATATTTGAAGTTTCAACCAAAGTGATAAATTTTCAATTAAATGATGAATCTGAAACTGAAATAGTTGTGTTTTCAAACAAGGATATTTATTTTCTCACAAAAAAGATAAATTTTCAGCAAAATAGTTGAATCTTCAAGATAGTAAAATTTTTAGCCAAACAATAAAATTTTGATTGACATGATGAATTTTTAACTAAAATAGTTATATTTTTAACCACAAAGTTTCATTTTCAACCAAGAAGATTAATTCCGACCAAATTTGATTAAAAATGTATGTATCTGGTTGAAAATTCATCTTTTTTTGTTAGAAATTTGGATGTTTAGTTCAAAATTGGTCTTTTTGTGTTCAAAATTCAATAATTTAATTTAATTTTTTTTTCTCATCCGACAACATTTTTATTTATTAAAAAAATACATCTCTCTCCATAGACATTATATCTTTTTAAATTGAAAATAAAAAATTCTAGATAAAAATTGACCATTTTTGTAAAAAATGTAATCATTTGATTAACAATTTATTTATTTTGTTAAAAATTCATATCATTCGATAAACAATGAATTTTTTCGATATAAGTTGAAATTTTTGGTTGAAAAATAATCTTTTCTTGTTGCGAATATAAGAAATTCGTTAGAAGTTCGTTTCTGTTGGCTGAATCCAAATATTCTTCATTTTAAATTAAGATATTGGTTTGATGAATCATAAAATATTGCATTTTGTGTTGAAAATTGATATTTTCCCCTTGAAAGGGGAAGTTCTGGTTGGTTAAATCTAAATATTCTGTATTGTGAATTCAAATATTTGTTCGATTAAATATCAACTCTTGAATTTTATATTTGAAATTAACATAATGGTCAAAATGTCATAATTTTAATTTGAATTATTCTTTGTTATGAACAATAATTTTTCACATAAGAACTTGACTATTCTGTGGAATATTCAACTGACCAGTTAAAAATGAATTTTTGTTGAAGAAAACTCATATTTTCGGGCTAAAAATTCAGTTGTTTTGCAAAAAGTTCGTATTTTTCGCTAGAATGTTCAAAACTTTGATATCAAATTCAACTATTTGGTACAAAATTGAACTGATTCGTAGAAAGAACAATTTGTATTGAAATTTATTATATAGTTCTCATGATTCATATTTTTTAGTTTAAAACTTCAACTATTCAGTTGAAAATCTGAGTTTTTCGTTGAATGTTCACATTTTTAGTAGAAAAGTATTCTTTGAGTTAAAATCTTTGATATTTGGTTGAAATTGTATATATTTTGTCGAAAAATTCGTTTTTTTAAGTTGACAACCGCCTTTTTTTTAGAAAATTCACATTTTCAGACTGAAAAATCATTCTTATTATTTCATCAAAGTATATTTAATGAATTAGATAAAAATAAAAAAACGACACAAAAAATTATTCTCACATGTGTGTTAGTTTCTCCCTGTTTTTTTAAACCGAAACCAACAGAGGGGTTGTGCACAGCATATCTGGTAATGACTTCTGCGATTTTGGAAAATTCCTCAGAGGCACTGCACAAAGCTTTTTTTCTTGTTGGAATATTGTAGAAGAGATTTTCAACAGAAATAGTTGTTCCTTGGTTTCCAGCACACGAAACTGGTGGAGCTTTCAATTTTCCATCGCTGTAAGAAGCTCTGACATGAAAAATATTTGGTTAATAAAGTGTAAAGAAATAAAATCTGAAATAAATAAAATTCTTCTCACTTGTAAGCACATTTCTCATCGACTGTTTTTGTTGTTATAGTTAACTGTGCCACATGACTAATACTGGCTAAAGCTTCACCTCGAAATCCAAAAGTGGCAATGGATTGTAAATCCTCGAATTTTTCTAATTTACTGGTTGTGAATCTTTCGCAAACGATCCCCATATCATCTTTTCGAATTCCGGTTCCATTGTCCTGAATCTATTTTGAAACACTTATTGTTTTAGTATCGCAACAAATTTTTGGAATATAACTTTTGTGAATACAACCATTGTTTCTGATTTCGCAAACGCATTTTTGTACACAAAAAAATCTTTTTCCATTGGTAATGGATTCTCAATCCATGGTATAGAAGAGTTCATTTTATTTATCTTTGTTGTTGTATAATCAAGTACGATGAACTATCAATATTGTAAATTAAAAATTCAATTTTTGCAAAAATTGACAAAAATTTTCGACAATTTTAAGCTATAAGCATTAAAAATTAAGCAATTGACGGATTCTTGTTGTTTAAAGGTTGTTTGAAATTGTGAAGTATCCTTGGATTTTTTCAGAACTTTTAACAATCTTTTAAGATAATTCGAATTTTTCTGAAACTATCTTGAAAAATCATACAAAATGAAAAAATGTCCCTTCAATATTCAAGTTCCATTTTTGATCATTTTGTAAATCTTCATGAGTACTTCCCTAAAATTAGGTTTTAAAAGTAAAAAAATGTTTTTAATTAGGCCGTGGACTATTTTCACAAAAATGTTGATACGAATAGCCAGATTCCTTTGGTACAGAGAGACACTTTTTTTTTTAATTATTTGAGATCATTTTATGTTTCAAATTAATTTCAACGTTTTTAAAATTTCTGAATATCTCTTCAACTAACTCTTTCTTTGAATCTCAAAATACCTTTTTAGGAAATATATATTTTTTTTAAATATAACTATTACATTTTTGGTTCAAAATTGATCAATTCAGTTCATGAATTCAACTTTTTTGTTAAGAATTTATGGATTATGTTGAAAAAAGATGTATTTTGTTGAAGATTTATTTTTTGAGTTGTAAATTTTTTTTTCAAATATAAATATAACCATTTCATTGAAACTGAACTTTTCTGTAAAAGTGTCATGTTTTTAGGTTGAAAATTCGTCTGTTTCGTATATAAAATTTGCCTTTTTGTCTTGAAAATTCAATAATTTGGTAGAAAGTCAAGTATTTTTCAGATCACTCTTTTATATTAAACATTTCTTTTTTTCAATGAAACTATTATGTTTGATTTTTTATTGAAAGTTCAACATTTTAGTTGTGAGAAATCAACTATTTTGTTGGTAGTTTATGTAATTTGTTGGAGATTCTTTTGTTTTATTTGTAGAAAATTCATCCTTCTGCTTCAATATTCAACTATTTTGTTAGAGATTTATGTATTTTGTTGAAAATTTGTCTCTTTTTGTATTCAATTTTTAACAAAATACATTAGAATTCAACAAACGAAAAAATAATTGAATTTCCAGCAAAAAAATTAATTTTTAAGAACATGGTCCAATTTTAAATCAGACTTTTCAAACTGAGATAATGAATATTTCAGATAAAGATAAACTATCATCAATCCAGTTGAATTTTCAATGAAAAATGGCTTTTTGACAATTTGCCATCAATTCAAGTAAATTCTGAACGAAAGAATGACTTAAATGAAATAATTAAATTGGAAAAAAATGAATTTTTGAAGAAAGGATTTGATTTCCATTAATAAAAATAATTGTCAACAAAATAGTCAATTTTCCAGCTAGGAAAATGCATATTAATTCGAAATGATGACATTGAAATCCATCGGCATGAATTTTCAACCAAAAAGTTGAATTTTCGACCAAAAAAAAAAAGGACTTTCAACTAAATAATTAAATTTCCGACAAAAGGAATGAATTTACAATCAAACAGTCAGCTTTTTCGTACAAAAATTCCTTTTCAAACGAAATAGTGAAATCATTACCCAGGGGAATACATTTTCAACTAATGTGATTCCATTTTCAACTAAAAAATATGAATTATGAACGAATAATGTTGAATATTAGGATTGAATGAAAGAAAATTCATAGGAACATTATGAGTGAATCTTTATTTTTTTGAATTGAATTTTGGAGAAAATTCAGAAGAAATTTAAAACAGTACTTCAGTTTTCTTAAATTTTGAAAAATCATTATATCAGATCAATGAATTATAACACACTTTTTATTTCGTACTAAAATTACTTAAAAAAATGTTATGTGCTTGAAAATTGATGTCTTTCAGTGAAAATTTATTTTTTGCTTTGTTATTAAAATGGAAACTGTTCGAATTAAAATCAAAATCTCTTGTTGGTCATTTAAATTTAACTTCTTAAAAAATTGTTTAAAATTAACACCTCTTTAGATTGAAATATGGACTATTATATTCATCGTCGAGAATTCATAATTTTAGTTGACAATTCACCTTTTGTAGTGAAAAATTGAGCTCCCTGGTGACACATTTATATATTTGGTTAAAAAAATAATTATTAGATTAAAATTCAATTTTTTTTTGTAGAAAGCTCTTTTGTAGCTCTAAAATTTCAATTTTCAGTCAAAAATTAATGTATTATAGTGAGAATTTATTCTTTTATAATAAAATATTCATTTTTCGGATGAAAATTCATCTTTTTTTCCTCGAACATTCTTCATTTTAGATGAAAATTGTAATTTATATGATTTTAAAGAAAAAAATAAAATATACAATAAATAAATTTAAAAAAAGTATGAATACCTGTAATAATTTCAATCCTCCTTCTTTGACAATAACTTGTATGTTACTAGCTTTCGCATCCAAGCTGAAAACCAATGAAGCCACAAGAATTCGATTTTAATTTTGATTATAAATTCCAACATTTATTCATAAACATAAAAACATGTCACAAAAATCCCACCTGTTTTCAATCAGTTCTTTCAACGCATTCGCAGGTCTTTGAATGACTTCACCAGCTGCAATTCTATTAACTACAACTTCGTCGAGCTTTTTTATTTTCGATGGTGCTATCATTTTTTTAAATAATCTTTTAAACACTATTCAAAATTGAACATTTTTTACGAAATAAAAAGCACTCGCGCGCAAATATCAGATCAGCTGGGTACCGAAAACATAACCTATACAATTTTAGAAAATTGAAAAATGAATCATCAATTTATCACCGCATTTAGGTGAATACATCAAATCAACTGAAAACCTCTTGTGTTGATCATTTTATTTTGTACAACCTGTAAATTATAAACGAGATTTAAATTTATTTGACAATTTAAAATACTTAAGGCGTGTTCACGCTTCTTGAATTTGTCCAGTGCGACCCTGTTTTTGACCAAAGAGAAAAGCGCATTTCTCCTAGATTACGATTCTGGTTGGCCAAAAGAAAAGGCCTCTAATCCCATGTGATCATATGACGTCTTCAACAATCGATTCAATCATATGACTGCTCTGGGCGTATTGTCTGTCAGCGTGCTGTACTTTAAGAAAAAAGTGATTAATTAACAGTTTTTCGGGTTATTTCTCGAGAGAAAAAAGGAAAGTTATATCCCCCTGGAAGAATGAAAGTCTGCGGACCTAAATACGCCCTTTGTGGCCTCGTAATTTCAGCATGGGGTGTTGTTCAACTCGTAAGTAAATTTCCGTAGACACTTATGATTCATTTTATTTTCTTTCGTTATTGAATAAATGCAAATAAGTGTAATTAACTTCAAATATTCGCTCGTAGTTTAGAGATGATCATATTTACTTTGGTTTGACCTATTTTATAGTAATAATATTTGAGAATGTATTATAACAATAATCTAACAGGTATCTGTTTGCATAAGAATTTAATTTACATTTTTTGTTTTTAATTTCATTCTTATCGTTCTATAACTAAAGAAAGTTGCTTATGTTGATGATGAAAAATCTAAAGAAATTTTGGATGCCTTGGATTTACAAACAAAAAATTTATGCAAATTTTCCGAAAATGAGAAACCCTGAAAATGTGATTACCGCAATTGTTTATTAATAAAATTTGAATATTCCAAGAGTTAAAATTGAACGAACTGGGCAAGTAACAAAATTTCAATATGTCCAATATTCGAAAATCTAATTTTTTAGAATATTTAGTTATTTTGTTGAAAGTTCAATAAAATTCACCTTTTTGTATTGAAACTTATAATTATCCTTTTATTAAAAAATTAAATCTCATTGAAAAATGGTTTTTAAGGTAAGAAAATTCGTGCTTTTTGAATTAAAAATTGATTTTTTGTCAAATATTCTGTTGTTTGTTTTAAAATCTATTCATTTTGTTAATAATTCAACT
>UWOG010090150.1:0-10204 GCA_900490065.1 Neuroterus quercusbaccarum
AGGTGTGTCTATCTGTGAGCACGATGAGTTCCGAAAGTATTGAGGAATGCAGTTTGCCTCTTTTAATCTACAAAATTGAAGATCAAGTTTGTTAGCCATCAATTTTAGATGCGGAATCAAAATGTAAGCGCATTTTGAAAATTCTTGAAATCATTATTTTCATCCAAAGATTATATGTGCAGGTTTTCATATTACACGAGAATTAAAAAAACCGCATCAACCAAACAACGCAAAATAAAGAACGAAATACAAAACAAGAGAAATTTCTTTTCCTGCACACCCTAACAAATTATCGTAACGACTCTTCGAATTTCTCCGAATAATCGGAAGATGACATCCTTTTACGGAAGACTACATCACTCAGGGTAGCTGTGGATGACAATCAGTGCAAAATAAGATATGAATTATGGGATCTTTTTGATGAACCAATTTCATACTGCATTCGGCAGTATTCGAATAAGTAGTCCCAAACCAAGGTGAAGTTCTCCATATAATGAATTCCTTAATTTTTCTGTAAAATGCATATATTATTCACATACATCCAAGTGACGAAATTCTCCTTCTCCCTTTCGACCTTTTCATCACTCATGATGATCACTTGTCGATAGAATTCCTACTTTCAGTTCTATTCGTGGGAAAATAACATTGAAAATGCAAATAAACATTTGTGGAAGGACAACACATGTTCTGAAAAAAATGAATCAGAAGAATTGTTTATACAAGAAGCTACGAAATTCTTATGAATTCATTTTTGAAAGAATACGTAGTTTTGGTTCTGAACATGAATATTTGCCTGAAAAAGAGGAACGTATTCGTGATATTATATTAGTCTCTATCATTCTTGACGAAAAAAAGTATCAGAATTGCCGTAATATGCAGAGAATTCGAGAATTCCAATATTACGTCATCAGACGCAAGACACGTGAAAAATCTGGAATGGGACTTTAGAATATTTCCCTTAGTTCATCGAAAATCATATGGGAATAAAAATCTTCTCCTCAACATAGCAACGCAAGATATACAGCAATTGACATCTAGATTCTCAATTCAAGGGTCACGCGATAAAATAATTTTTCCATAATTCCTTGCATAACTCATATTCATGATCATATCTAGAGTATTCCATAAACGGAGCTCAATTGCTGAATATCTTGAAAGACAGATGTAGCTTCACCATTTCTTGATAGTGTCATCAATTGCGGTAAAAAATATTCGTTCACGATCTAAGGAATGTAATACATTCAAACAATTTTTCTTTCGGAGTGATAATCATCCTTCCATCTTCCAGAACTTCTACGACTTACAAGGGAAAGCAATCGTGACAATGAAAGAGAATTGTGTCAGCGAAACAGGCTCAATTCCGCGAAGACTTCCATTATTTTTGCACACGTCAACGAATTTCTCTGAATCCTTCATTAACTCTTCTGTAAGTATGAGAATGAATTGATTTCGCTTTCAAAAAAATGACCTCGCGAATCCAGAATGACAGTCCTTATTGGAGACCGTTGTCTCATAATAATGGAATTTTTATGCATCATGTTATTTCGAAGCAAGCAGAGCTTCCATCTCTGTGAAATGCTTACATTTCATAGAATAGTCAGAAAGAGAGGAACTGTAGCAAAGACGCACAGTGTTAGGTGTCCATGCATTTTCGCCGCATGTAATCTAAAGTTTTATCTTATGTGAAAATTGTATTAGAAAATCGGCTCTTCAAGAAACACAGAATGTAAAGATTAACATTATTACGTCGTATATGAACCGCTTCCCATGGATCATCCTTCTAATTCCTTGTGATCATATAAATACCAGGACATACCGCTCGCTACGCGCGCAAAAATCCTATTGTTCTGTAACTTATGAACACTCGCGAATTCGAATTCATTCGAATGTGAATTAGGTTTCAATTGAATATTTTCGAATGAATTTTTGGATTGGATCATCCTCAAAATCTAGCTGAATGAGAAGCAATATGCCACCTGTTGAAAATATACAAATATAAAATGAATCTAATTTGATGCATATATCATTTGAGTAGAGATCCATTTCTCAGACTTGATACTCTTCAAAAATATCGTATATGATGATTTCCATTCTAAATATGAAATGAATTTCTGTCTATGGTAGTCAATTCGTTGTATCCACGAATATATATGTTTCTATATAAATCTTTTGGAATGTATTGTTGCCCGTGATTGAATACATCTTTCCTCAGATTGATAAGAATTCGATCAAAAGTTCCACTTCGTGATTCTTTGATTGTGATTTCAAATGCTACTTTTCCCAGATATTGTCTTCTTTTGAATAAAAATGGATGACTATTTGAACAGTGCAGGTTTTCCGTCGTTACTGGAGTAAATTTCATCATCTTGTATTTTTTATCACTGCCGGCGAATGCTGCAAACTGTGAATAGAACACTTATTTTGCTTAAAACATGATTACTCAGCAAATTCATTTTGACGTTATTTTTTGGAATCTATCATTATTGATATCAATTCATTCATCGATACTATAATATATTATTCAATTTTTGCCAGATATCGAATATTTGATAGGTTGAATGTATTTCTTATGAACGTTCAACACTTCTATTGTTCATTTCAGAGAAAAGTTGAAATTGTATGATGTAACGAATAGAAATATTCTATGCTGAGAAATGGTATTGAAAAAACGCACGAAATGATAAAATTGAGGAAAGTTCTCGTTGTTCGAATGAATGTCAATTAATATCAAGATAAGTTTGGATAAAAATCAGTGTTTTTTTGTTCGGAAGCGCACCAAAGTTGGCAAGGTTTCGTGATTCAGGGAGGAGATGTTAATGAAATAAAACTAATTAGCTTCGGGTCATAATGAGAAGGAATTTATTAGACTTAGAGGGGAAAGACCTTGAAGCCAAAACCCCTAGAGAAAAGAAAACAATATTCCTTTATAAAGTTGATGATTACTTAGGAAAGGATGGATGGGGTGAGTAACTGAATGTTTATACGTTCGTATGTTTTCTGAATCGAAAATGTAGTATTGTTCGCCTCGTTTATACATGACACTGGGCCTATTTAACCTCGGTATTTTTCTCCTTATTCGTCCATTTGTATGGCTCTGGGCCGATCACAATCACTACACTGATATCCTCGTTCGTATATTCGTATGGCTCTTGGCCGCGAACAATCACTGAACCGTAATCCTCGTTCGCATAGGCGAGCACAACACACTTCAGGACAGGGTGGGGGATCGGGGGATCGGAAAGCTCACGAGAAAGGATCGATGTGGATTTTCCGGTGTCTCCAGAAGGACTAACTAATTATTGAAATTTCTCTGACGTACCAACTCTCCCCCGAAAACATAGATGAAACCTTGAGCCTCTCTAGATTGCCCAAACTCAGTTCTCGAGTACAAAGCGCAAATACGTTTGGGCACCTCCCAACTTTGATTCTACCGAACATACTCCCCCATTGCGAGTGAAACGAGGATAACGTAGGCACGTGTGTGAATCCATATAATTGTGACACTCGTGAGTGGATTGAATGTGTGAATCAAGGAGAGTTACGTGTGTGTATCATCATCTAAGCCTTTAGCTACATCTGGTAATGAACAAAGCAGAGTGATATTGCTCCTGATTATTCCCTGGGCAGTTTTCCCTGTAACGACCCTCATAATACCATCGGTCCCAGGATGTACCTCAAGGACAACTGCCAATTGTCACCGTGTGCATGGTTGATTTTTATCGATGAAAATTACGATAGAGTTCGTCTTGATGCTGCTGCTACCATTGTACCATTCTTGTCGATTCTGGAGTCCCCTCAAATATTCTAAATACCAGCTTTTCCAAAAGTCTTGACGGGCTCTAGAGACAAATCGCTAGACAGTGAGAGGATTCTCTGCAACAGAAAGATGATTACCTTCAGGCAGTGGATTGGAATGCCAAGTGATATTTCGTCGGATGGCATAACCTTCCACACTTTCTCGGAATGGTTCCGAACTGAACAAAGCATTCGATTCACGGAGCTGATTATTCGCAGCTAAGAAATTTGTCTCGTTATCGGAATTAAAGTGCGAAGGGATAGCCCTGCGTCCGATGGAGCGACGAAACGCGCCTCAAAGTCCTTCCGTCGTTAAATCACTCACAATTTCCATATGCACTTCCTCCGTGGCCATGCAAATGAGGACGCAACCGTATGCCTTGATCCGCGCCCGATTCCTAAACTTCTTTTCCTTGATAAAAATCGGACCGAAAAAATCCACACCTGTATGATCGAAAATAGGTGATTCTTCAACACGTGATCTGGGTAGCTTTTCCATCTGACCTTGCAACGGATTCCGTCGATGACAAATATACGTGACACAGCGATGGATGATTCTTCTGACTTGATTTTTTCCCATCGAAGAGCCAAAAACGATGGCATATGGAATGTAAAGTCCTCTGGATACCAGCATGATAGAAGTTTTTATGAACTCCATCAATGATGAGATCAGTAACGTGATGTCGTGATGGCAAGAGAATGGGATGTTTTTAATCAGATGAAAATGCTTACATCGCGCAATCGGCCACCAACGCGAAGCAAACCATGTTTATAAAGAAAGGGTTGATTGCGGCGAGCCTACCGCCCTTTGATTCTTCAATCTTCGATATGCGCACGATTTCGTGATTGTATTGTTCTCTCTGGATGACTTTTAGGATCCTCCTTTCTGTTTCCATTCTATCTTGAACCCTTATCCTCATTCTTCGAACGTGTTTAGAAGACGTAGACGTGAACAAGAGGAAGTGGCGTTTGACAAAGTCGAATGAGACGAGTATCCATCAAGAAGGTCATATCTCACTGGATTTGAAACAAGACACGTGTGTTTCTTCAATCCTGGAAGCTCTGAAATGACAGAGTCGACCAACCCTGGCCAAAAATTTCAGTGTTGTTCGAGCCATGATGGGCCCTGAAACCTAGTCCGATTACGAAGGAACTCAGATGAGAGTTGTTCTCGTGATCATACTGGTTATCACCAGTCCTTACATGTCGCCATTCTATAGGGCTTTTGAGAGCTTGGATCTCTGCGACGCGATTCGCTTCAAAAATCTTCAAGACCTGCGGCGATTTTTTGATCCATTGAAAAACAATAGTTGAGTCTGAATATAATATCACTCTATTCATCTTGAGCGGAAAGGCAGAGCATGACTCCATATGAAGAGAAGCAAGAATTCGAGCTCTACACAGTTCTAATTGAGGGATTGTAGTTGTAGTTTCTTCAAGGAGAGCGACTCGCGATCGGGAACAAGCCAGGCGCACTAGCACGTGACAGCATGAATTACACGATTGAACATATATATACATGTACCGTAGCCATTTTTACTTGCGTCGCATAACCATGTACTCCTATTTGTGATGGATCCTTGACTTAAATTTGACGGTCCACGGTCAAGTCGCGAATGACGTTAAGTTGACCAGCATACACAATTCATTCAGAATGTAGTTACTGTGGTACCAAATCGTCTCAACCAACTCGGGCCTTCAAACAGTCTTGCACGATAACCCTTGCGGCCAGCACAACATGCCCCAGCAAGCTCAAAGGGTCAAAGATTTTCGCGATTTCGGACGAAATATTACGTTTCGTGACCTTGAAAGATCTGTCAATTGAACTCACTGTGTGAACAAAATATATCGTGGTGTGAATTCCAGACTGCTGTGAGCTTTTTTAAGACAGGATTCATTTCGACAGCGTTTTCGACGTCAGAAATCTTTTTGGTGATGTTGTCGAGCGCGTGATGGTGATGCGAGGACCACTGACGTATATAAAATCTACCCCGCCGCCGGATTTCGATTGACTTGTCCCAAATTTTCGAAATTTCATCAAGTGAGTTCGCGCCTGTCAATAAATCGTAAACATATAAGTCACGTTTCAGAATTTGTGCAGCTCGGGAGAATTCCGTTTCCCCGTCATCCGCGAGCTGGTGAATCGTTCGAATCGCTAGGAATGAAGCAGATCATACACCAAAAGTCACCGTATTTATTTCGAAGGTCTTGACTGGATTCTCGTGTTACCAAAAAACGCGCTGATATCGACGATCGTTTGTGTTCATGAGAATCTGTTGATACATTTTAGAAATGTCAGCTGTAAGAACAGAGACATGTGCTCGAAATCGCAACAGGTGTCCGAAAAGTTTATCCTGGATGGTAGAGTCAATCATGAGGACGTCATTCAAAGAAAGACCCTTATCTCATTTTGCGAATGCATCGAATACAACACACACTTCTTAGTGTTGCTAGAAATCTTTATCACCGGATGATGGGGCATGTAATATCCATTTGTTGATTCGTCATCAATCGGCGTCATATGCCTAAGTTCGATATATTCTCGCATAACTCTTTCATACTCCAGTTTGAAGATTGGATCCGAATTCAAGTTCTTCTGCAAGGAATGAAAGCGTTTCAAAGCTTGATATCGCGGATCGCCGAAATCAGGACAGCTATTCCAAAACGGCAGTCGAACTATATAGCGGCCATTCGCATGAAGAGTGACATTCTCACCCTTGTGTGATCCGCATAGCGATTCCTCATGAAATTTCACTGATTCAGAACTCGCATCTTCTATCACGCAGAATTTGGCCAATTTTTCGGACAATCCAGTCAAATTACACGTTATACTTGGCATCTCCTTGTTCTCCATGGCGCGCCAGGCGATTACCCAACCAAGCTGCGTTTTTTCTAGAAGAAAATCAAAGTGGTCTTCATTCCGTTTATTGCACTGATTGAAATGGAAAATGAAGGCATGGGAAGCCTGAGACGTCGTGCAAGATCCTCTGTAATGAAATGTGCGGTGACGCATGTCTCAAGCAGGGCGCGCGCGTGAATGAATTCGCCGTCGAATTTGTGAACACGAACGACGACGCTCGTAATTAGCTGTGAATGAGGAGCGCGCGATATGGAACTGAATGTATCCACGGTTAGTTATGAGGAGCGTTTGGCCTCTTGCGATTTGATTTTTAGCGCATCATTTCTAGGCAAATTCATATGAGATAGTGTTGTCGGTCCTGATGTGTTCTGATGAAGAGATGTATGATGATACTGACTACATAACTCACAGCTTGCAGACTTGCAAGTCCCTTGATGCATGCTGACGCAGTTTCTGCAGAGTTGTTCTGATTTCACCACGTCCCACCGTTATGAGGTGGTTAATGTGTCAAATGTCGGACATTTATAGATCGAATTATTTCTTCGACAATAAGTGCAAATCTGAGATTGGGTAGTGATTGAAACACGCGCACCCACATTCTCCTTCCCAATTTTTGTCCCATGCGGTTCTCGCTCAATGCAACGTTTACTCGCAATACGAGCGGTATCTTGTTCTATCGTACAAAGCCTGAAATACATTTTGCTCACAAATTTGTGGAACTGGTCAAGATTGGGGAGAACATCAAGACTGAGAGATTCTCGATTCCAGTAACGTGTTTGCTGCATAGTAGCACCTATTTTCAGCGTGCAGCCACCTGTTTATTTCCGTTTTGACGTATTTTTTCCTAGTTTTGATAGTTCGTAAATCTTCGTACTGGTAACTTCCTAATTATGTCATATTTTCGGCCATTATATACCCGTCTTTATTATTTTTTTCTGATCTGTCGACGATCATACAATTTGTTTCAGATTCGCTAACTTCTAGACTTACATCTTTGGCTTTTGCGATCAAGGTTCCTGCTCTTTCAACAAAGATTCCTACATTATCTCTGAGTACGTCGCGATCATCCGCACGACCAGAGATTTGTATCATATCATCCAAGGTAGCACCAGTCGGGTACGTTTGTACTTGTCAGATCACGTAACCTGAAACCAAATTGAAAAGGATGCACGAAAGCGCATGACCCTGTTTCGGGCCATCGCGGATTAGAAGCTCTTTGGATAATTTCCCCTCCGCACGTATTCTCCTGCTACTCCCACTTGAGCAAATTCCGAACAGTCTAACCAATTTCCTCAATACACATAAGAACTTCAGGATCTGGTGAATCGGAGTGCGTATAATAGAGTCGTAAGCTTTTTTGACATCCATAGAAAGCTGGTGTATTGGTTAAATATATTCACATTTCTTTTACAAAAGTTGTCGAATCGTGAACATTTGATCGTTCGTTGATTAGTTCCGGCGGAATCAACACTGGTATCCTTCAGTGATTCTATTAGTGAGAGGGATGAAGTTTCATATCACGTTGGCACGAGTGTAATTTCCCGGTGCTTAGTACACTTTGTTCTATCGCTTTTTTTAGGAATCGGTATGATAATAGAGGTTTCCCATTCCTTCGGAATTTTTTCTCATTTCCAGATTGCGCGTATTAATTCACAAATTTGCGTGGTGAGGCATGGAGCCCCATTTCTTATCAGTTCTGACGGTAGTTCGTCAATACCCGTGCCCTCGTTATTTCTCAACTTTTGAATGGCTAATTCAACTCCTCCATCAGTGGGCTCTTCAATTAGTAGATCATCATCATGATTGCACTACATTGCTTTTTTCGTCCCTCATTGCTTCTGTCCTACTCTAAAAGCCTGACCGTTACAAATTGATTCCCCAGTACATCTCCCACGGGTTATTTTGTTTTTTGTGTGTTCCTACTGCTAGTATACTCGTCTTCTCTTACTCCATCTTCTTGGATCTGTGAAGCCTGCTCGTAATTTCACTAATCTCGAGATTCTCCCATGCGTTAGATTGCACTTATTTTGGAAACTTCTACTTCTGGCCTTTATTCGTATCCCAATTCGAAGTTTGCACTCTTTGGCAGAACCAGAGTTTGCTTTTGGCTACTTTCTTCAAACCTATAGTACGTTTCGCGGCTGACTTCATCGCGTTCTTATTATAAGCCCACAGGGTTGTCCGGCTCATCTCTATGATAATTGTTATCGTCTCTCTGTTCTTGGAGGGCGTCTAAAGTATGAAGAAACTCTGCACGATATTCCAGAGGTTGTGTTGGTGGTTTGAACTTTTATATATAAAAGAGAACTGTTGGCTCTGAGTGCCTAGTTTTCTTCCTTAACGCAAGTCTAGATCTGAGTTTCACTATCACGAAAGAGTGGTCTGAATTTACATTTGCTCCCATGTACGATCTTACATCGAGGATGTTTGTGTGACGTCTTCTCTCAATCAGGACGTGGTTAATCTGATTGTGAGCGCGACAATCTAGTTATATCCAGGTGACCTTATGTATATTTTCATGTTTGTTGTATGTACTTTTAACAACGAGGTTTCTTGCTGCTGTGGAGTTCATCACTCAAGTTCCATTATCATTACTGACGTCATGTGAGCTCTCTGTTCCAATTGTGGGCTTGTACATCAGTCCTTTTATAATTTTCGCTCTGAAATCTTCCAAAACTATGTTTTGCGTCGACACTTGATATTTTGTCAAAAACTTTTTCGATTCTTCTATAGAAGAGATATTTAGTATCTTCATCTGTTTCGTCGGTGGGGCAGTGCACGTTGATTATCACCTGTTCGCAGAAATTACCCTCGAGGACAACATATGATAACCGATCGTTAATGAATTGCATATCGATGACCGCTCGCAAAGTTTGTTCTATGATGAGGGAACCGGTTGCCAATGAGCGCGTTCCAGCTCCTCCATAGTAAATAGTGTAGTTATTCCAATAAATTGATTGCTGCTTGCCCGGCTATCAGGTTTCTTCGAGTGTTATTATGCAGAATCATATCTCTTTTTCGTCTGGATGAGTTCGCTAAATCCACCAATATTTGAAGTATGAACGTTCAGAGTACCCACCTTTAGATATTCCATTGCAGTGTTTTGTTTTTCAATGTCACCTATGATCATGTCATAAAATATCCACTCGTTGCAGATCCTGTGCCGATCGCAGGGGCTTACATCGTCCTAGGAGTTGAAACCCACGAACCTCCCTAGGTCTAATAGGGACGTGTCAACTTATCGTCAGACACATCACGGTTTCATATCTGTATTCAAACTCCCCCCTGCGAGACAGTGCGCCACACTGGCAACGATATCACGTTGACTCTACATACGAATCATTTCACACATTCCTTTCGGGCAGTATCATCGCTGCGATTTTCAATGGGAATATCATGATTGTTCATGTCATTTATATTGCTATATATTTTCAAATCTGTATGTTTCATATTTTATATTTTATCCTATATAGACATTTTATATATTCGATGTTTATTCTCATATATTTTATGTATTCATATCTTACATTTCATTTCATATTTTCATAT
>UWOG010090908.1:0-10649 GCA_900490065.1 Neuroterus quercusbaccarum
TCAGAGATCAACTATAAAACTATTCCTAAATATCTATTCTATTGCAAGGTCGCGCCCTTTCTCTAAAGAAAAATCGTAAGAGTTGAGAAGACAACTGGAAAACGAAAAGAGAAATGAAAAAAACTTTCGACTTGTTTGATCAAGCCAAACGAAGTGGAAAGAGATTTTCGAAAACGAAGCTAAAGTTTTGGACTAAAGCTATAACTCTTCTTAATTAGTTTCTGATACGAATAGGAAATTAGAAAACGTGCAATGAGTACAATTAACAAACCGGAAGACTAAATAAATACAACTTTTAATAATAAATTAGTATTTCTTGTTTTTCAATTGATTTATTTTTGATTCAGATTTGAATCAAATGTTTCGTACGACTTTCATTTTATTCAGAAATCAATTATTCCAAAATTATTATTCAAAGAAAAGGATTTGAAGAGAATATCTTTTTCCAACTCCATATGCATAGCCCATAATGAAAAATTAAGGGGATGAGAGTTAGAGAAAGTTAATTATATGATTTTCTGAAACTCTAACAATAAATTTTAGAATAATTAAAATAATATCATTCAATACCAATTAACTTTCTCCTGCTACCTTTATTGATTTTTTGATTATGTAGGATAAGAGAGGTTTAAAGAAATCATCAGAAAAAAAACAACAGCGATTTTAGGTAATTAAAGGGTCTGAAAGGTGCTCAAAAAAAGGTGAACAGATCAAATTTTTTTGCAAAAAATAAGAAAAAAGGAGTGAAGATTGAGTAATAATTTTTACACGTCGAAAAGAAGGAATAAAACAAAAGTCTTTTGACGAGAAATTTTACATCTTTAAATAAAGTTAAATGATTTTTTTCATGATTTCCGGCCATTACAGAAATTCTTCTCAAGGGAAAAATATTAATTACAATAAGATCGTGAAATAATTGGATATTACTTTTCATGATTTTTAATTTCGATCTTAATCATAATTATTACATGGAAAGTCAATTTTGCAACAGTCAGTATGAAATAAAATTTCTATAAATATATAATTTCTATTAATAGAGCGAAAAAATATATTTTTCTTTGAAGATACCTTCAAATCCTTAATAGTTCATTTTGAAACCGTTCAAAGCAACATTTGAACATTTTTTACTTGTAAGATTTGAAATTAACATTTAAGACTCCTCAAAACTGCTACAAAGATTCAAAATCCAGGTGGATCAACTTTAAAAGTTTATCTTCAATTATTTAAGTTATAGGACAACTACCTTTGTGGATCAAATCGGAATGTTCCCTTTTTTCCCAATAGATATTTTTAATAACTAAATATACTTAAAAATTTAATTTTATATTCGATAACAACTTGTTTCCGGCTTACACATTTTCAAAATTAAAAATTTCTCATCCCCACTTTTTTTATTTCATTTTCAAAAACCGCATATTTAACGAGAAAAAAGCAATTAAAAGGAAATGGGGAAACGCAGGGCAAATACAGTGTCCCCTGTAATTATCGAAATGAAAAACGGAAGCGGGAAAATAAGAAACAAAGAATTGGGAAACCCTTGAAATGCATACCTCCAAATCTATATAATTCACCAACCCACATCCTTCTCGAAACTAACAAGAACCTCTTCAATCATTATCTTTAATCACCTGTTAGTCATTAAATGTAACTGATAATCTCCCCTTTCCGTTTGGCGGTAAAAATAGATCTTACTTTCGCGTACACTCTTTAATTCTTTATACCTCGGAAGTGTTTGATTCCCCTCATTTAAATTCCTCCGTGCTAAATTACTTTTCGGTTTCGCGCGTTCGAGGTTCGAAAGGAGCGGCAGCCTAAATATATTGCGGTAGAGGAGACATAGATCGAAAGGACTCTAAACTGGGCGCGTGTGGGTTGAAATATTCAAGTTAAGGTATAAAATAAGGACACTCGGTCGGGCCGGTTAAAATAGGCCCGTGTCAGCTAGTCCATGTGTCCAGCCAATGTTGTCCTTCAGTTTATTGTGCCGCCAGTCAGTTGAATACAGCAGTATGCAGTCTGGCATTCGTGGGCGTACTAGCGACTAGCGACTAGTAGGAGTGGGAAGAGACTGCTGTTACTGGTGGCGGGAGTATAATTTGTGACGGTAGGGATTTCCAAACGGTGCGGGAGTCGGAGGGGTAGGAGCGACAAGAAGGGAAGGAGGGAGATATTCCCTGCCAGTCATGCAGGGAGCGTGACCGTCGGCCGCCTCGAATTCAAACCCCACGTCCCAACTCCCAGCATCGCCGTTCGCCGCCGTGCCAGTCAGTTGCTCTCCGACGTTCGTTGAGGAATGTCGTACTGTAACATCCTCTCTCGGAAATACACGCGCGCAGTCAAACACAACGAAACTGTTCTCCAGTTTAGTACTTCAGGATTAGTATCATCCCTTATTTGATTCTTTACTATTTTCCAGTATATTGTGTATCAAGTGTAGCCAAAGGATATCAGTGATAATGGCAGTGTTTGTTTGCTATGTGGCAAACAATTATCTCTAGTGTTACCTAAAGTGGAAACATAGTAGAAGCGAAACAATAGTAGTGAAGTGTAGTATGTGCGCGTGACAAGACGTTCTTTCTTCGCTCGGCGATCAAGTCTCCTCTTCCGTTAGTGTTTCTTCGGTGATGAGCAATAGATCCCATCAAAATGAATCTTCGACGAATAGTGATGCTGATTTTCAGCTTAGGCATGGTTGCGGGCCGCAGCATCACCAGCTTGGAGGCACCGCGAGGTTGCACTTGGCAAAAAGAGGGAAAAGAACGTACCCTCGTTTGCCGGTTGAGGA
Organism: Neuroterus quercusbaccarum; assembly: GCA_900490065.1. Lineage (NCBI taxonomy): Eukaryota > Metazoa > Arthropoda > Insecta > Hymenoptera > Cynipidae > Neuroterus > Neuroterus quercusbaccarum. The sequence goes on from UWOG010090908.1 coordinate 2,786, forward strand.
CCATCGCTAATGCACCTGCTCTTGTCGGCAACCTCTCAACTGTCCAGCTCGATTCTGTCACCTCTTTTGGATTGGAATGCAACGAGGCATTGTTCTTCGAGAGTCAGCTGGACGAGCCTCGTGGTTTCTTGGCTCCTCTTTCTCGCCTCGAGAAACTGCGAGTAGAATACTGTAAGATCCGTTACCTTCCCGGAGGAGTTTTCGCATCAGCTCGTAATTTAAGGAGTCTCATTCTTCGCTCGCATAATAGAGATTGGTCATCGATAACGCTGGAACTCCATCGGGATACTTTGCAAGGTTTACCTGATCTGGAAACTCTGGACCTTGCCGAAAACAACATTTGGACCCTGCCGCCCGAATTACTTTGTCCCACGCCGATCCTCGCCAGTTTAAACCTCACGAGCAACAAGTTACAAGACATCCCCTCGCTGGGGTTCTCCGACTGGACCACTTCTTGCGCTTCGAATCTTGAAACGCTTGATCTCAGTAGGAATGATCTCAGTGCCTTGCCGGATAATTCTCTGAGTGGCCTGCGCAGTTTGGCCATTCTCAGATTACAAAACAACGTGATTGCTGCCGTTGGGGACAATGCAATGGGTGGTTTAGTGAATTTAAAGTCTCTTAACATGTCGAGCAACAGACTGGTTGCTTTGCCTCCGGAATTATTCTCCAGGACGAAGGAGTTGAGGGAATTAATCTTGAGCAATAACTCTCTATCAGTTCTGGCACCGGGTTTGCTCGAAGGTTTAGAACAGTTACAATCTCTGGACTTGAGTAACAATGAACTTACCAGTCGATGGGTCAATCGCGACACTTTCTCTCGGTTGGCGCGTTTGGTAATTCTTGACTTGTCTTTTAACGCTCTGACAAAGATTGACGTGCATGTTTTCAAGGGATTAAACAACCTTCAAGTGCTCAAGCTCGAGCATAATGTGATAGACACGCTTGCCAGTGAGTGTTTTGCTTCGCTTGTGAATTTGCGTTCTTTGACTCTGTCGCATAATAAAATCTTCACGTTTGACGCTTCCCATTCCGTGGGTCTCGCGAGTCTCGAACAATTGTTCCTCGATGACAACAGAATACGTGGAATAGAACGCGATGCGTTTAAAAATTTAACCAAGCTCCAAGACCTGTCCTTGAGCGGAAACGCGCTGTCGGATGTGCCGGAAGCAGTGCGAGAGTTACAGTCCTTGAAGACCCTTGATCTGGGAAACAATCGTGTTTCTAGGATCGATAATGAATCGTTTGCCGGATTAAACGAGCTTTACGGACTCCGTTTAGTGGACAATAAATTAGAGAACATTTCGCGGTCGGTATTCTCCTCGTTACCGTCGCTCCAGGTCTTAAATCTCGCGAGTAATATGATTCGTCATGTGGAGCCGGACGCGTTTGCCAAAAATTTAGTGATGCGCGCTATAAGATTGGACGGGAATCAACTCACTGAAATTCGCGGAGTGTTCGCCAGCCTGGCATCCCTTGTGTGGTTAAATGTTTCGGACAATAAATTATTGTGGTTTGATTACACTGACGTTCCACCGAGTCTAACTTGGTTGGATATGCATGCCAATCAGATAAGTAAACTCGGGAATTATTACGCCAGACAGGACAATCTTCAAATAAAGATGCTGGACGCGAGTTTCAACTTTATCACCGAGGTATCAGACATTAATGTGCCCAACAGCGTCGAGACCCTATTCCTAAACAATAATAAGATCCGCAAGATCTCGGCTGGTACGTTCTTGCAAAAGGTAAACCTCGATAAGGTCGTGCTGTACGGTAACGAGATCCAGCACTTGGAAGTAGCCGCTCTAGAATTGCAACCGGTACCAGGAAATCGAGAAGTGCCAGCATTTTATATCGGCGATAATCCGATCCTATGTGATTGTTCCATGGAGTGGCTGCCACGGATAAACGAGCTCGCCAGATTACGGCAACATCCACGCATTATGGACCTTGATTCCGTTACTTGCGACATGGTCCACGCCCGCGCAGCTCCGCGACGGCCGTTGTTGTCACTTAAGCCGAAAGATTTTGTTTGCCGATACGAGGCTCATTGCTTTGCATTGTGCCATTGCTGTGACTTCGATGCGTGCGACTGCGAGATGACCTGTCCCGATAATTGTTCCTGCTATCACGATCACAGCTGGTCAAGCAACGTTGTGGATTGTACGAATGCCGGATACAGATTTGTACCCGACCGCATTCCCATGGACGCCACCGAGATCTACCTGGACGGCAACGAATTAGGAGATTTGGGAAATCACGTCTTCATCGGCAAGCGGCGCCTGGAGGTGCTCTATTTGAATAACAGCGGGATATCTTCGATTCACAACCGCACCTTCAACGGAGCCGAGTCCCTCAAGGTTCTTCATCTCGAGAGCAATGTCTTGAGAGAACTCAAGGGCAGCGAATTTAATCAACTTGAACACATGTCGGAACTCTACTTAGACCACAACGCTATCGCGATGGTTAACAATTCAACTTTCAACAAGATGAAGAATCTCGAAGTCCTCAGGCTAGACAACAATAGGATCGTGGACTTTAGACCGTGGGATGCTTTGACCGATGCCGGAGCCGGAGCTGCGGTCTCTTTGGAAGGCAACACGTGGAGTTGCGACTGCAGTAATGCGGCTCGATTGCGCAGCTGGTTGGCCGAGCATCAAAGTGACCCTGAGAAAATGTACTGCAAGGATGGAGCGGAAACTCTAGCTCAGGCTCTGAGACGTTGCGGTGATCCTTCCACCGAGGCGGTCACACGAGGGATTCAGGAGGGTCCTCTTGTCGGAGGTAATTTTGTGCCTCTACTCGCAGGGGCTCTTGTCATCGTTATCGCAGTTTGCCTTTTCACCGCCCTGGCCTTCGCCTTTCGCCAGGACGTCCGACTTTGGGCGCATGCGAAGTATGGCCTCAGGTTGGGAAAAATTGCATCACCGCCAGAGGAGGAACGGGACCGGCTCTACGATGGCTACTTCATCTACAGTGAACGAGACGATGATTTTGTCTCAAGATATCTTGCAGCCGAATTAGAACAATCAGGTCTCGCCCTTTGTTTACACTGGAGAGATTTGCCACCATCGAGACCTCAGGAAACTCTACCCTCTGCAGCAGCCGCATCCCGCAGAATCATCATTGCCTTCTCCCCTGTCTTCCTGAATAAGGAATGGCAGAATATCGAATTTAGAACTGCTCTACATTCTGCCCTGGAGAACATCAGACCCGCTTCCAGAAGGAGGAGAATCATCATCCTCTTGGCAACAGAAGCACCTCTTCGGGATCCTGAGCTACAGCTGCTTCTTCAAACTTGTACGGTCATCGTTTGGGGTGAAAAGAGGTTTTGGGAGAAACTCCGGTATGCCATGCCCGACTCAGCGGGCAAACGACGGGACAGCAAAAATGCGACCTCTGAGAGAAATCGCATCCCTGCTCGTTACACTTCCGCACCCTTGACGCAAGATGCATGGTCAAAACCAGTTAACAATCTTCTGGTGCCAATTCACGCACCCACGCCAACACCGACTCAGTCAACGTACATGAGTTCGGCCTCCAGCAGAACCGAAGACGAGGACAGCGGAGCCGAACATCAACACCACATCCCTAGTGATTACAGTGCTTTGCATACGAGCAATATGCAACGTCCGGCAAGTCTCTCCTCCAGGGGCAGTCATCTTTACAGTACCATTCCAGAACTTCCGGTACTAACGTCACCGAATTTTGGTAACTCGTCGATCCCCATCAATCCTCGTACTTATTTTGTCTGAAAATATTTTCATTCTAATGGTATTTGCTTTCTAGTGTTTGATTCAACCAAAGTTCATGAATTCAAGGAATTGATATAAAGGTGATTTCAAATAGTTAGTCATACTATTCTGCCATACAAAATAAGGAAACGGTTAATTTATTTTGATATATGGCACCTGATTCATATCTGACTCATTGAATCAACTTTATATTCCTTTCGGTGAAATTTAAATTGAACTATAAAATGTTCCTTTTGTTAAATCTTGTTATGATTTTTTTGTTTCCTTTCTGCTAAAAAGTCTTGCAATTCCCTTGTCTTTTATTCAAAAATTATTTTGGTTTAATCAAACACACGCATACTTGACTGAATGAATGAATGTTTGAAAGTTACTAACTGCTTCAAAAGATTGTACAATGCGTTATTGTTCGTAGCCGAACCGATGACAAAGCGAGAATATAATTTCCTCGTTCTTTTTTTTCGGAAAACTAAAATTGATTTTCAATCAGATCTCTCCCAAGATAATGAAATTTGACTAAATTACATACTGATGATATTGACATATTTCTAACATTCTTGAAGAGATCTTATCGAAAACAAATTTTACGTGGTTCCCATATTTGTGAAGCTAAAAGCTTCTAGAAATTTTATGTGCGTTGTGAGTTAACGGAGATTGGTAGGCCTAAAAATGAAACTAAAATTTGCTCAGCAAACAATCACTTCCCAGTTTTTACTTACATAAGTCCGCCTCAAAGGTATAACTTAACATTAAAACAAATTTATTTGACTATTTGTTTGCTTAGTCCTTAGTCCAACGCATTGTACAATCGCTGAAGACAGGAATTTCGTAAAAATTTTGACAAATGAACAGAAGCCCTTCTTTAGCATTTATGTAAAATAAATGGGCAGTTTTAGATTTTGCGGCAAAATTTTTATGTAAAACACTAGTTCTTAAATCAGGTTTATGGCTATAAAATTCATTCAAGGATTAGACCACAGATTCAGGTTTGTGGTTTATACAAAGAATTAATTTCGATACCAATAAACTTGATATTCGACATTCATCGCTCAGGCCGTATAACTCCGCCTACTTAATGGCAACTAGTTGCGGGAACTGATTGCCAAATTTCTAGCATTATTTATTGTTTCAAATTTGATTTCTCGACGAGGAATTTTGTTGTTGTTGTAGAAACGGTTGTAACTGTGATAGAGGATGAGACTATTCGAGATTGAGTAAATATTGTGTGTGCAAAGATAGACTTGCTTCCCAAAATTATGTAGTCAATATTGTGCCATTTTTACGAATCAATGATTCCTATCCGGCGGAGAGAGATTTCGCGCAAAGTTCTTCAGAGAATTCTTTTCAAATTCAGTTAGGAACTGTTCACATTGACAAATATTATATAGGCTGTCGGCGTTAGTTTCTTGTTGTGAGTAAAAAAGTTGACAAAAGTCCTCAATTGGAGCGTATTTAATTTATTTCGTGGTGAAAAAAAGGAATATTTTTGTGTGATAGATTCACCTTTTCATGTAAAAATAGTATTTTGTACATTGAAAAGGCATTTATTTTATTCTATTATTTTTACGATTGACTACTTTTATTTGTTTGACAATGAGACTACGAAAGGAAGCAAGGAGAAGCAGTTCATCTGTTGATCAAATTTATAAAAAAAGTTTCTAAAAACATAAACTCAAAGAAAGTTGAATTATTCAAGATAATTACACAAAAAGGCTTGAAAAAAGGGATATGTACAAAGACTTGTTTTTTCCTTTGTTATTTGCTGTTTCTAATGATCTTACGTTGATTTCTGGCACCATACGTTACAATTATGTTGCACAAGTTGAATTCTTCCAGTTTAAGTTCTTATAAACCGATTTTAAATGATAAACTTATCTTTTTTCAAGAATTTAGTGGAGATCTGTTACCCTAGTTAACTTTCTTTGAGTTTATGTTTGTAAGGTTTTTCTTTTGAATTGGATAAAAGATCTTTCTTGTATAACTTTTGCTAGTCGTTGTAAATCTTTTTCAGTGTACATTAGTTTTCTTGTAATGTAAAATCTGGGTTAACCTTTACGGGTGAATGATCAAGTTTCGCAGTTTCTGAGTTTTGATAACAGAGAGGAGAAGCATTAACGTCGACAGTCACAGAAACTATAATAGGGAAAGCGTGATTTCCGAGGTTGATAATGTGTTATTCGGCTGGTTCGAAAAGCAGCATTACTCATAGCGGGATTCAATAAACATGGTTTATGAATTCTAGTGCATTTCGAAATGTGGACTGTTGAAAAAAAAACTAGAGATTACTTTGTGTAAAGTGAGATTAGTAAAACACTATTATATTTTTGCAATGCGATCCGTCGATGGCAATATTTGAAGCGAGAGATATCCAGAAATAAATTAACTCTAAGCCAATTTTTGTGTGCAAATCTAGAAAAGTGTAATTTCTGTAAATATAAGAAGCTATTGTATAATTTTATTAGAATTGTCCATAAGGTTAATTTATCTCTGGGATATTTCATTTTGCTGAATTTTTGTTCTAAGAGGTTGGAATTATTTTTGCGTGAAACTTTGATTTGTAAATAAATTTTGTACTGTAGCGTTATGTTAAATCGAGATTGAGACCAACACGTTTGTATTCCAAGAATCATAGCGTGAGATCTCGTTCCTAAGACTTCCGGTTGTCATATTGACAATCGCTCGACGCTTATTAGTTTGTAAGAGGTTCTTTGTAAATAATGTAAATCTACTTTGTAAATAAAAAACGCGATGTTAGGTAGATAGAATTCCAGCGCAAGATTGTATGAATAAAATGATCTAAAATTTGCGCTGTTTAATATAAAAATCGACTTCTACTGTTGTAAATATATGCTCTGACTGTCTATTATATTGGCTCTTTAGTCATCTCCGTTGTAAAAAGAATTATTCGCTATTTGAAGGAAAGCATAGGAGAATAAAAAGGTTCTTTTCATAATAAAGTTGCACGTGTATGAATTTCATTACCCTTCTACGACCCATTCTCGTTTATAAAATTATAATCACTACGAAAGCAAGCAGAGGTAATAGCTTCCTGACTTTCCGTGTAATTCTTTATTGAGCTATTGCGAAGCAAGACTTGCATTAGCGAACTCTTGGCTCTTTCAGTAGATTTTTTTTTTTTATAGGTTCTTATGAAGTTTACGGAAAGAAAATTACACGGAACTTTAACGAAAGAGTAGGTATACTTTCTTCCTCAGTTATAAGGCCTTAAGTTCTGCTGAATACAACGGCGAATTTCTTGCCGAGCAACATTTTTGAACTCGTACAATTTGCAATTCTTGTTATACGACAGGTAATAAACTTCGCGAATTCATTAACTTGGGATTCCGAACCTCGCTCTTTTCTATCGGCACTTTTCATCGAAAAAAGATTCTATTGTTTTATCAGCGATAAAGTTCCGCCAGAGCGAGCTGTAGTCTTATCTAATTGCAAAATTTGGAAATGGTTTCATTTTTTATTCTAAAATTCTAGTATTTTGACCCAATTTCCTCCTTTTCTTGCAAGGTTTCGATTCATTGTTTAATAATCATAAACCGAGATTTAAGATATCGGCAAAAAAGATACTTTGAAAGAGAATATTTTCAATTTTTGATAATACCAATCACAAATATTTCCTAAATGATTTATTGCTCAATTTACTGATTTTAAGAACATCGTAAAGAGAAGAAATCGCTAGCAATTAAGCCGTGAAACTAAAACTCGGGAAGATAATTAAATTCTGTTGTAGCAAATCTATAATTGGGATTGAATCTTCAACCCAAAAGACGAATTAAATAAGTGACTTATCAAAAAAAAATTTTAAGTTGAAATATTACTTGAAAAACAAAATGTAATTGTTAATATTTCGAGCAAGTAATACTTACTTTAGATTTCTTGAAACAGTCATTATTAGTGAATAACAAGATACGTATTCTTTTATGTTTAATTGAAGCAAACAAAAATGAATTTTGCGAAACATTTCCAACGAAAAAATCAATTCAATGTTTTATCTGGAAAACAGTTTAATTTCAAACCACAAATAGTTTAACTCAACAGAAAAATACCATTCTGCTGCGAATCAGTTGAATGTCTAATAGAAAAATCGATTTCAA
>UWOG010091680.1:0-13354 GCA_900490065.1 Neuroterus quercusbaccarum
TACCCGACAAAGCTGATTCAATAGGGAATTCCTGGCGTCCAGGAAGAAATCCTGACGCGCTTGAGGAAAAATCATATCAGATTCTTGTTCAGAGCCCATAAAAAATAGAGATTTCATGCCTGATTTTTTTCTAGACGATTTCAATAATAAACGTTATTTTATAGCCGACAGAGCTGATCCAATGGGGAATTTCCGGCGTCCAGGGGAAAATACTGAGGCGCTCGGGTGAAGCTGATGTTAGATTCGTGTTCAACGTCCCAAAATACGTTAAATATCATGCCTTCTCTGTTCCCAGATGATCTTGATACCAAGCGTAATTTATACTCAAAAAAGTTGATTCACTAGGGAATAATGTTCAGCCTCTAGCAGAAAATCCTGACGTGCTGGGGAAAAACTGATGTCAGATTCGTGTCCAGTACCCAAAAATACGCATGTGTACCATACTTTGATCTCTTGCACAACCCACTTTTTTGTGGGCCTGTGTGATCCTTCCATCGAACTGTAACAATATTTTTTCACTTGATATCAGAGACACCGGTCGTTGACTACGTGAAAACTTGACTGATCATTCACAAAGATTGTTTTTGCAACAAAGCCATTTCGTGCACGCCTCATTCATGGAAGAGAGGCGTTATGATCGCGAAATTGATAATTTAGACACTTTTCCGATATTCAATACGATGATTCACAATAAGAAAACATCCCAAAATATGGGGCGACGTAACATCACGACTGCACTCGGGGCTCACTTGGTGTGAAAAATATTCAGTTTCATCAAAAATCGTCTGCTAATTGCTGGAACTGTGCTGATTTCTCATGATGCACGATCTGATATTACTCTTTGTCTGCTACTTCGTAACACTGTTCTGCGTTTTGTGAATCGCTTATATCCAGAATTTCTCTTGTTTTTGATGATTTCCCCTGTTTCGCTCTGCTTGAAAATGCTTGTTGCCTCTGTTGAGTTGAGCATTGTCTCGAAGTGGCCTGCTTCTTTGAAATAGTTCGTCATTAAATTTTTTTTCTATTGTGAGGATTCATGGACAGGAACCCCTTAACATGAGTCTAGCATATGTGGCTGCTTGTTTCGTGCTTTGACGGTCCCGTGCCTTCTGCTGATGAAATTCAAGCGCCTTTCGACGCCTTCAAGGAGAACTCATTCATTGAGGTAATATCTGAACAAGATTCGGAACAAGCTTGAAACTAGAATAATTTCAACTCTCCAACTTCGTTTTGGAGTCTGAGCTTCTCGTGCCCGTTAATTGAGTTCGATACAAATATTCTTGTTGTTCATCTTTACAGTGAGTGTTTAGTAAATACTTCTTCTCCAGGATACCGTGGACGGGATCCTGGCAGGTTCCTCAATTTCTCCATGGATATGGAGAATTATGTATTTTCTCTATTCAGAGTTGCCTCAACTGTGCGACAGGTGTTTCTGATTCATTATCAATTTCTAGTGCTGAACGGTGGAAAGCAAACTGACTCTCTACGTGACGGATATCTCGAGTAAGCTCTCAACGCTGAAGTGCATGTTTAGAGCATAGAGTGGAGGAAATAGCCGATGATGCTGTATCAGGAAATGAAACTTGGAAATAATGACTAGTTTGACCGAACTATCTCTAAATTCCTCTGGAATTTCCGAATGATCGAAGATTTTTAATATCAAATTACTGAATGATTGAGTATCGATTTCTCTCAATTGAGTTGAAAAATCCCATCATCCACGGTGAGGTTATGTATACTGGAGTTTTCTATGGATTGTCCATCGGAAGTTCATATGTTCTCGAAGATACTCTCATCATGAGTACGTAATTTTCGAATTATATTTGCGCTGGAGTGTAATAGTTTTCTCAATTCCATTTTCAAGATTTTTATAATATTTCACAATTTTTTCTCAAACTTGTATGAGACCTTGTTAATCATTGAAATTCTCAATAATGTGATTCTAAATTTGCGAGATATAAAGCAGAAATCATCCGAAGGTTCCATTCGGATCAATCGATGAGGACGTTTCATGTTTCGCAATGATTCATTCCTAACTGATACTTTTGAAACATGAATGACGCGGAATCATTCTAAGAGTTTGATAATTGATGGAACGTCCAGAGACTACAGTTCTCATTCTTTTTGATATGAAGTTCAAAAAATGACATTATTCAATTCAAATTGTTTCGAATCAGGTGACCTGATCCAATTCTCAAATTTTTGGGAATTGGTTTGATAGGTCGATGGAAAATCAAATGTGAATAAATGCAATTCCCAATGTAAATTGGAATATAATGTGGAGATTATTCTAATGCTCCAATGAGAATATTTGCTGAATGCTTCTCATGTTGTGAATTGTTTAATTAATTATCCATCGACTGATTCTCAACGGAACTTACATTTCACTGGGATGCGTTGCACGTATGTTTTATTTCGATAAAATTTGTGTGGAACAATTCGTATGAAAAAAATCGTCAACAAACTGGCTGATAGGGTTGTGAAATGAAATGGAATGATATTGTGTAGTAAGTGGAACGAAGGACCAAACAAAAAATTGTCTGGGAACAATGGCAAAGCCAGGAGAAATCATGAAAAAAATGATCCTCTGAATCGAAGTGCAAAATATTAACTTCAAATTGATATCATAACAACTTCGGAATATCAAATTGTTCCCAATTCGTCATGAAAAATGCGTGAGCGTATCTATATCGAGATTTTTATTACCGCTCACATTGTGAATATGTCGATTATCAATTTTCAATGAGTGTCCTGAGTGTTGTAAAATCACTTTTCACGTCACCACAGGAATCATCAGTGACAGAAAGCTCTGAACTTGTAGTCTATATTTTCCGAACTTTGAATTGCTCCAGAATGGAATTATCATCTATATTTCCTGGTTCCTAGTATAACAAATAATCTTGAATTCATATAATCAGGGATATCTCTCATTTGGACCAAATACAACAGTACTTTTTAGTTTCACATGTTTTCAAGAATTCGACAGATTTCTGGTATCAGTCTATAACCACTGGTTCGAAATTGGTTACGAATGGGCTCTCGCTGCCTACAAGAGTTCCTTGAATCCTTCTGGAAGCATCTTCGAAAGTTTGCCGCTCTCCATGTTCATTTTCACTCGATGATAGCCAATTTCGTTCGCATATATTGCACGAAGTCTGTTCCGATCCCCAAATATGGCAAAAATATCGCCTTCAGACGTTAATAATACAAACTGTTCTTCAGTTGGCATGGGCAGAACGACAGTGTTCCTTCCTCTCAAATGAATAGGTTCATCGAGACGAAAAGTGTATATCCGAATTTCGATTCGTCGGTTCGGATTCGTCTTTTGAATAAACCGCATAAATTTGAGATTTTCAAGTCCGAATCCAAGTACTTGCAGAGGAGGATCCCTAGCACGAGGAGCCCTGGACCTGACATGGAGAGCAGATCTGGGAGGAGGATAAGACGTGAGAGTGAAATCAGGTTCCGAAGTAGATGGTGTCCTCGCGGGCGATTCATCTATATCTGAAGAATATGAAGTTCCGGCACGAGAGACACCAGGAATAGGAGCGCCTTTAGCTAAGCAGTCGAATTGTGCACTATATTCTGAAACAAAGTATGAAGGTTTGAATATTTTCACGTACTTACTTCTTGAATATTTAGCTGCATCTCAATCATTTCTTCCAGAATATTCCTTTCTGTTAGAGAGTGGAATCGCGGGACGCGATTCGTCAAAAATAACACAGAACCACAAATCCTTCTATCCCTGCAACACAAGATCAGGTTCAAGGTCAGTTGAAGGTTAAATCTAAAAAATTCATCGCTAACCCATCAGGTCGGTGAAACTTCAGGTTTAAGTGGTCGCTGAATGAGAACCCGGTAGTCGTTTGCCCCCATCATGTAAGGATTAAGGTCATTTGAAGGTCATACCTACTGAATATATCGCTTACCAACTGAGTCTCGGTACCTCCAGGTTTAAGTGGCCGCTGAATCCGAATCTGAGGCTTGTTTGACCCAATACTGTCATGGTCAATGTTCCTAAGGTCGATGAATCCGAATTCGGTTCCCTTTTGAACTTGAACTCAAGGTTTGAAAGCTTGAGGTTTGTATGTAGGCTTGGAGTGTGTGAAGATGAAGGAGGCTTGGCTCTTGAAAGTTTGAAGTTTGTTGGCTCAGGGCGTGTGTGCTTGGGATTTGTAGGTTCAGAATGTGTGGACTTTTAGTGTATGAACATGGTATTCCTAATCTCGGGAATTGTGCGATCAGGATTTGTAGGTTCAGGGTTTGTGCGTTTAGGGTCTGTGAACATGATGTTTCTGGGCGAAGGATTAGAAGGCTCAGCGTTTTTAGACTTGATGTTCATGGGCTCAAAGTTTTTTAGGCTTGAAGGTTGTAGGCTCGAAGTTTGTTGCATTGAGTACTTTGTCTTAGAGTTTGCGGGCTTGAGATATCGTAGGTTCGACATTAAATTTAATTTGATTGTGACCTAATCATATTCAACGGACACAGAATTGGAATCCAGCAATCCCAAAAACCTATATATACCTTGCATAGTCTATTTACAACGGATTCTGTATGTTTGATCCACAACTGACATTAATTCTGACCAGATGGGGTCTGACGAACGCCTTGAATGGATCCCCCGACCAGTTGAACCTGGAGTTACCCCGACTTAGCTAGTTGAAGATGAATTTCGTAGGTTTGACTTTGAAATGACCTCGATCCTGATCTGATGGGGTCAAACAGACACCAAATTCGAATTCAGCGACCTGAGAAGTATTTACCATGACCGTATTGGTTCAAACCAACCCCATATTCGGATCCACCGACCACTTGAAGCTAAAGGTACTTCAACTTAGTAGTCGAATTCACAACTCTTTGGTTGAAACTTCATCTATGTAGCTCAGAAATTGGACTATCTTGCCGGGAATTCGTGACTTCCTGGATTGGAAATTCTACTATTCCAGTCGAAAATCACATTTGAAATTAGGTTTATTGTTTGCAATATATATTTCTGAGTTCCAAACTCATATATTGCGTTCTTTAGTTCAGATTATTTCTGTTTAAATACATATTCGTCCATCGGAATTGAACTGTTTTTGATTTGATATTGAAATCTGCCTGGATAAAGGTATTCACCATTACAATTTTCAGTTGGAATTATCATTCTCACATTCTCATCAATAACAGATAGTATCAGATTTGCGTAGAATTTGACAATGCCCCGACCCATACTTGTTCCTATCAATATCCTCGTTGTGAGACATTCCGAATCCAGGAAACATATTTCTACGATGCTGTATGTCTGTATGACTGAACGTCTGTTTGTCTGTATGTGCACACGATACGAAAAAGAGAGATTAGATTCGCCTTCGGTACACTATTCAAGTATTGAGATTCGACAATGTTCCGCAAGGTTATTTGTATTACTTGGGAAGACAAATGAGATATCACACTCAAAAAATGGGAAAATCAAATGAAAATTCCTAACTGAATAACGCACGTTATGAGGAAATTCCATAAAGAGGAGTTGGACTAATTAATTTTACGTTTGCAAGAACATCATTGAACTGACAAAGATATGAACTTGATTCTGAGTGTATATGACTCATGTGCAATCAGAGAAAGGCCGAAAGAGATAAATAAATGGAAAAATGATAGATCGAAATCAACGGAAAAAACAGTGAGGAAACATTAACCCCTCAACTCAAAAAATGATCTGTAGAAATCTGTGAATGAACCCTCGGGAGTATACCAGATGTCCACGTGGAAACATATGGTACGGATCGTACACCATGAGGAAAAATTTTCAAATATCACCTTCCTATGATAAACGAATACTGGCTACCCTTAAAATGAATTATATTCGGATGAATATTTATATTGTACTAACTGAGATAAAACGTTTTGCCTTGAAAGTATTCTAAAAAATATAGACATATCATATTATTATATTCACCAATCAGATGAAAGACAACAGGAAAGCATCCGATGAAATTTGAACGAATCCTCATATTCCCTCCTTGGAGAACGAAATTGTTCATGTATTATTGTGAAATTTTGTCGGCAAGGTCACTGATGAGGTTCATAAACACTTTGGAATTTATGTCACACTTTATATGATGCTTTTGTGTCAAGTGCAATGTTTCCTTCAAATGGAAAATATTTATTAGTGCCATTAGGCTTATGAGCAAGTAAGGCCCTGTACTCTTCGTCCCCGGGCGTTGTGTGAGTCAAATATGGTCCGCTCTTGAATAGGGTTCTTCGAAAATAGGTTTTGATCTAATTTTTGAAGAGACCATGATAAACAACAAAAATTGTTTCTATAGTTTGCACTCAAATGAAAATAGCTTCAAAACCAGTGCAATAGAGCTCGAACCAGATAATTCTGAAGAGAGTGACCTTAAGTAGGAGGCAAAAGAGGTGTACTAGCTTCTAAGAGTAGCCAGTTCTGAAAAATTCGATTCAATTTAATTGAAAGTTCTCGTCTAGTTGAAGTCTATATGGACTGATGCGAATGACCTGGCGAATTCTCCGGTACCTAAGCGCACGTAGCCACGCAAGGACCATCGTTTTATGAATTTTTCCCGCAAGTTTGTTAGCGTCTTGTTCTCACGCAGGGATGCTTCCCAGGCCCTGGATTTGGTTGGAAATCTTGCGCGATTTAAGTCGGTAGTCCAGATAGAATCTTTTGCAATTCGAGGCAACAAAATTAAATTTAAACGATCGATCTACTGAGTTCGTCTTTTCTTGGGGAGTTTATTTCAAGTCTGGGTGAACCTAGACTGGAAGGCTGGATCTGTTGGTGTCATCCTCGATGGCCAGTCTGAATCATCCAGCCTCGCTCAGGGTGTGGCTCGTTTGTTATCATCGATACCAAACTATTTTATTTTCAATGATTTTATTGTCGTGGACGAAAAATTCAATGAATCTGGAACCATTCTATGGGTATCATACATTATGCTACTCATTTTTCATGTGAATATCAATGAATTACAACGAATTTGTCGGGTAATACCACGCTTCGAAATTAACAGATGGCCGGATTCCAAGAACGAGAGCATCTTGAAGTAAAAAATCTTCAATACAAGAAGAATTCCGAGAATTATGTACTTTGATCTTAGCAAGCACGTCACTCTCTACGTATGTAAAAACATCAACATCCTGCTTGAACTAATCATGAGGATGTCTTTTGATTACGAACTTGATCGTCCTAGCAGGTGCCAACAACCGGTTTAGTTACTGCTGGCGTTCCTTCGGGATTATCCAATGTTGTAATTGACTTGAGATAAATTATCTGAAATTGTTTGATCAGGGATCCTCAGACTAGCCTGACGTCAAGATATGTTCCGATTGCATGGAAAGTCGTACAGAAGTCTCAATTTTTGAGCTGGCAGGGACGGTTGTACTCCAACCGAAAATTTCCGTTTCATCAGCCTAGAATATTCCTCCCTCAAAATATTAGAACGAATTTTTGAGAAAGGTATCCATGATGGAGTCTTTAAGAGGAGACGACTTCACAAGGAGCATCACGCCTATTGAGCTGGTCACTTGACCTGATTGGCCTTCAGCGGAGCAATGAACATCATCGAAGGACAACTGAAGCAGAATGGCCCTGAGATTAGAGAATCCATAATAATCGATGAAGCCTCGGAACACACCTATGGAGAATTGATTAGGGCGGTCATGATCTTACAAGTGTGCCTATTGAAGTCGTGGGATGGGATTACCACGTCTTGGTCAACAGGAATCTCAGTACGACCAAGGGTGATGCTACTCCACGTAGAACTGTTGATCTGTGATGTCCACAGGAAGATGTTTTATTGCTCCTCCTGTGATGCTCAGTAATGGATCAACTGCTTCATCTGATTACGAATCACGCCCACTACGTTATGGGCTATGCAGACGATATGCTTATTATTGTACGCGGTCAGCGTCTGGATGCACTCTTCGGTGTAATGCAGCAACTACTCAGTATGGTAGTTCTCTGGTGGGAGAAGACTGAACTATCGGTCGATTCAAGTTAGGAGGACGCGGTTCTATTGACCAGTAGGTATAAGTCGGGAAATACGAATAAATTGAGAATGGGAAGAGAACAATTTGAAAAAAAAAATCTGAATATCTGGGAGTCGTTCCGAATGAGGAGCTGTCATCGGAGGATTATGTGGAGATCGAGTCCAAGTAGCTAGTAGCGAGTGCATGGGTCTATAGAAGAGCCATAGGGTCCATTGTAGAGTCTCGATTTCGGAGGAGCAGGCGACTGCTCCTGAATGACATTGCTCTTGCCCAAAATACGATACCTATCAGTGCCCTGATGGCACTGATAGGTTCAATGTGGTAAGCGGCAGTAGCATTTTGAAGTAGTATGGATACCAATCGGCACCGCGAGGAGCCCTACACTCAGTATGCTTCGAGTCAAATTATCTAGTTTCCGCGACCTCTCCGGCAAGCAGTATCGGATGAGCTCATCCACAGGAGAGGGATAGGCTAATGGTAGTCACACTAGCCTAGAAATGAAGACAGTTGGTTCAAATATGACTCCAGGAACGAAGAGAACGCAGGATCTGGTGTATATCGTAGAAGAAATGAGAAGAGCTTCACAATCGGAATAAGTGGCGTTGGATCTCTGGTTGCAAACAGGCACAAACACTTTCGAGGTCCAAGCTGAACTTCAACCCAGACAAGAGAATACTTGAGCTCGGAATATACGAAGTAAAGCAGTGCTTCACTCATGGGAAGGGATGTGGGGTCACGCTCAGCCCTTTCTTTTCGGGACGCACCGGGATAACTCAAGCGTCAGGGGCTGTCACGTTCTCCACCTGGAATAATGAAAATGATTTGAATAGACATGATAGAACATAGAAATCAGCATGAAATTCTCATCGAATTCGAGAATATATAAGTTTGAACATGAAAGAAATACAGACTCGTTCCCATCGAAACATAGACTTTCCGAAACATACCAGGTTCGTTTCAACCTGAGAGTCAAATTTCAGTGAGGTCATTTGTAGCGATTAGTTTTTTGGGAGAGGAAATAGTTTGGGTAGAGAGTCTTAGCTTCGTTTTCCTCTTATTTGACGTGTTTGATGGTTGACTGGAATTCCACCAAAAGTGATCTTCATCTTATGAATCTTCGAGAGGCATGCTGTGCCATAATGATGCTTGATAAACGGTTTGGGTTGTGACATCACTTTCCGATGCATATTGTCTCTTCAATCATTCAGAAACAAGCTGAAGATTCCTCTCCTGTTGCAGTGTGATAGGATGTAGTGAGATAGTTTCGTTTCCAATTCCTGATTGAATTCATCTATTCCTAATGCGAATTTCTTTTTGTATTCAGGAAATCTCCGAATCAGTGCTGAACATAAATATTCTTCCATTCTATTATAATATTTCTGACAATTTTCAGTCCAGTCAAAGCGTGTTCCTCCCTCAGTTAGAATTTTAAGTGATTCAATGATTTGTAAAGCATTGTATATAAATTTTCTATAGTATCTCGTGAGACTTGAAAACTCTAAACTTAGGGCACCTCGATGAGATGTCGCGAGTGTAAGAATTCCGTACGTAGATACTTGCACTTGTCCAGCTTGAGTTAATTTCCTCCTCGTCTAATCTTCAACTTACTGGGATTCGATAAGAACATGAGCTAAGGTTGGAGGCCGAAAAGAATTCAGCATCTCCTGATTGGTCCGAAATTTTCTGGATCATAGGTAGTGCGTAAGAGTTTTTCTTCACCTCTCACTCCGGCGAATTGAATGGTTGATTCGAAATTTGTATGACGCTACTTTCTTCAAGTCATGAAATGGTGTTTTTTATGACATCAGCGAGGACAATAAGGTATAAAATTTTCTATCTTGCTGCTCTCTAGGACCATTCGATATTCTAAAATGACGGCACTCGGTAAAAGGTCTAATATAATATTAATTATGTCGTATCGTGATTCCATCTCCCATGAATGAGAACATTCATCGATAGGAAGTCCGGAGCTTTAGTTCAGTATCTGCGAATGGTAGTTCTGTGATGTGGGCGGTCCCGTGCCTCTAGCAGAGCTTCATTTGAAAAATTTGATTTTCGGAAATAGCTTGAAACTTAGATGATTTTCACACTAAAATTGCTTCGACGAGGATACTGACAGGATCGCCAATTCTGTGATAATTATGAAAAAGAATGGATCTTCTTATTTTATAGTTGCTTGAACTGTGAGACCTATATTGGTCAATGATTTGTTATCTTTCCTGCTGAGCGCTAGGAAGCAAAATAACTCCCTACATAACTCGAGGTTTTGAATATCAAGTCACAAAATGACTGAATTCTGATTGCCTCTGATTTACTGAAGTGATTTTGTTCTTAACGCTTAGGTAAGAAACGGTCAATAAGCTATAATTTGTCAAATAAAAATTGATCTATCACCTGAATGAGCAAGAGGGTCATGTTTCCTTCCATCTCTGATCAGTTCGAGAGTCCAGAGCGTGTGAGTGCGCGTGTCCTTGAAATCGAATTACGCGTGCACGTTGTGAATCTATGTGTCGTTTCACATATCGTTTCAGGAATCTTAACGTCACAAAAAGTGGAGTCACTTTCACGGTCGTATATCTGAAGCTCATGATCCTCAAACTTCTCAAGATCCTAGAACTGCACAATAAATTCAATCTTTAAAATCAAGTGTATACATGTTTCGTTTCCTTTGATGATCATTATAGAAGGTTATGAATTATTGCAACTTCCAGAAATGGAATTCAAATTTTGAAGGAACTATCAGGTAGGTATTATTCAAACATTTCAATGGAAATATCTTTCACAGCTCTATATTTTGTGACCTGCTTGAATGAGCATTGACTGAGTCATTTTCCTCATAACATCATATGACATGAAGATTCAGTTTACGTTGATTTCCACCTGAAAGTGTAAATTATTAATTAATTTCGAAGTTCTGTGATTGAATGTCGAATATATTTTGTACAATGAAAATGAGATCTTATTCGAAAGAACCCTACACCAATTATATATTTTCAAAAAGTTTCTCATCTATCCAGATATTCATCTGATTTCAGTTTCGAGAAACATGTTCACATATGTTTCCATCCTCCTGGAATGAGTTTGAGAGCTCATCAAAAATCAAATTCCGATTGGAATTGAATCAAACTTTCTTCACGATCAAGCGGAATCGATGTACCATTGACGTCAAGGTTTCGATTATAAACTTCATTTCGCACATTTCGGAAATGTTTGATACCACTTTCTTCGAGATTTGAAAGTTCTATGTGTGGTTATCAATAATACTCGAGGAGACAAACAACTCATTTCCATAGTATTTTCCGATGCGAATAAAATTATAAGAGTTATAGCATTTTCAGAATCGAAGGAACCGAAAGAAAATGAACATCTCAAGTGAGAGAAAGCACGATACCAAGAGAGTCAAGAGAAGCAAGATGCTTCTCATCTAGAGTCCTAAAATATTATCATTAAAGTTCTTGCAATTTTTCGTGAAAATGGAAAAATTCGAATTTTGAATGCAAGATAAATTATAAAAAATGAAAGATGAAAAACTCCATTTGCTGTGAAACCATGTAGAGTACAAGAAAAGGTGAGGATACAAAACAGTTTTTACGAAGTTGTCTGTCTGTCTGTAGTCTGTAGTATGGTGTAGGCACGATAACTTAAGAAAGATTGATCAGATTGGATTGTGTTTTGGCAAAGTTTTTTGAGGCTCGAAAAGATTTGAAAATTCTATGGACTGTTATCAACAGCGAAAAACGCACGACATGAGGATTATTCTAGACGAGTGAGATATTTTCCCTCAAGATTCTTCAAAATTTGAAGATTTCTATGGACGATAATCAGTAGTTCTAAAGAACACAAACAATCTATTTTGATGACATTTTCCGACAGAGAGAAAATTTCAGATTAATTGCATTTTGAACATCCTGAAACAACAATTGAAAATTAACATTCTAGGCGAAACAACACAATGGTTCCACAAATGTATCTGTCTGTCCTGTCTGTCCGTTTTCCAGCCATTCTCGATACAAAATCAATGAATCAGCTGATTTTCAAAATTTTTGAGACCGTTCATTTTTGAAAACGGAAAAGATCGTGGAGCGCAAGGTCCTCATGATTTTCAAACCAAATATCGATCGCGAAGCGCAAGTGTCTTGATTAGAATGTGTTCCTTAAGGTCGATAGAACCTTGAGTGAATCAGTTTTTCTTCTGATATAAAACGAGCGCGTAGCACGAGATACAAATATTATCCAGCGCGAAGCGCGAGATCCAACAGATGCGCATCCTGGGCGCTCAAACCTGCGAGCGAAACGAGCTGTGTGCGAATCCGTGGAAAAAAACATTTAAAAGAAAACTGAATGGAAAAAATTCAATTCCAAGATAAACGACACAAACAATGAAAATATAGAGAGACAGGAATTTCACATTCGAAAAAAAAACAACAAACTTTCTGAAGAGTAATTTATCAACAAAGCCTGCAGTTTTGATTCCAAAGAATTTACATATAAAAGTAACTCTCATGACTATGTAATATATTATACAGTTATGTGAATGAATATCGAAATATCAAGCGCAAGGATTTTAATGAGAATATGTCCCTCAAAGCTGATAGAGCTTCCAATATATCTATATCTTTTTCGAATGGAATCGAGAAACATTTGATAATCTTAAGGAAAAATGTTTTCTGACAGTATTCTTATATTCTCAACTTTGAATATGCATTGAACCGTCAACTCGACAGAGCACGATGTGTAAGGACTGAAAGAAGTTTAACGCAATGCAAATAATTATCGAGCGCAAAGCGCGAGAAAGTATAGGTGCGCGCGCAATGCGCTATGAGAATGTGGCTGCGCAGTGGCAGATTATTCATCTTCAGCATTTTAAATGTTCTAACTGCAGCAATCGAGTTTCTTCTCTAAAAATATTAGGATCATTGGGAAATAATTATTGTATGTAAGTCACTTTGACGTAGGTCATGGGAATAAAATGGAAGTGCAGATTTGAATCTGTTTGCAACTTTTCAGCTCTAATTATAGCCCTCTTCAATCAAAAAACGATCCATATCTAAGAACCATAAATGGCACAATAAGCAAGAATTAGAGCACCGGGAAAGATGAGATGTTAAAATGATATCCTTGTAAAGAAAAAGTGATACATAATTGTTTATGAGTGTATGATTAGGGTGGTCGCGAATTCAAACAAATGTCAACAGTTCGAGGCCTCCTGAGTCAGAAAAAATGGTTCTTACGAAGGTGTCTGTCTGTCTGTCCGTCTGTCTGTCTGTAGTCTCAAGAAGACTAGGAATTCATCTTCACGACATTCCTCAAAAAAAGAGTAAATCACCAGAGTTATGCATTTTCAAAATCCAAAAATACA
>UWOG010092167.1:3430-13655 GCA_900490065.1 Neuroterus quercusbaccarum
ATGAACTTGCATTCGTATTCTGGTTCATACACTATACTTTTGGAACGCATCATCTGAATCTTGTTCACGTTCAATGATGGACTTGTTACCCTCGAATAGTCTTCAAACACTCTCACCATCAAATCCATTCCTCTTCTATCTTCCGCTTTTTGCAACGTGTCATGTTGTCTCTATCCTCCTTCCTGTACTTTATCCAGAGCACCCTCTCTTCTCACAATTCCCTTTCTCCCTCATTCGACATCCTTTATATCAGACCTTCGTCTAGTCCTCTCTCTTCCTTGACCGTGCATGAAAACCTCCTCACAACATAGGCAAAAGTATATAGGCACGCAGGTGTTGTGCGTGGTCCGCATGCTTTTCCTTGAACACTTTTCACTGTCCTGGACTTTTGTGTCATGGATTTTCATTATCTTCTATATCAAAAATTTTGATCTCACTCCCATAGAATCAAATGCTGTGGATGGGCCGCCATCATATACATTGTGGATAGGCGGAAGACCTGCTGGGGTGTGGCACAATCTTAGGGGAGAAGTGATCAAAATTACATTCTTTCCAGGAGCTGCACGGCCACCTCCCAATCCGAGTAGGAGAGATCTCTCTGACATTTATCTGGATAAAATAGGAGGACTATATATGGTGGTGACCGAATTGAACGCGACTATTTTAGAAGTTGAAAATGAATATTCATTCAATAGTCACGCAAGTACGAAATCACGGAGCTGGAAACACGGCCTAATCTTGGCTAAATCTGGGAATCAAATATTCGACTATTGTGATCGTTTGTATTCGCTCGAAAAATATCAATGAGCAGGGAAGTTATAAATTCAACTATTGATATCAGCTTACAGTCAGCTTCCCTGATTAGGCCAACATCGTGCCGTGTTCTCAGCCAGCATATGTTGGAGGTAGGAGTCACAGACTAGTGCGTAATGACTCCTATTTTGGTTGGGAATAAAGCCTTCATGTGGTGAAAATTCAACTATTCTCCAGAAAAATTGACTCTCTTCACATAAGTATTCTCATTGGGAATAAATCTTGTTCCTTAAGAATCCATATTTTTGGTTATGGATTTCATTGTTTGATGAATTTCCTCATTTTTCAAGATGTTCTCTCAATTTGAAGAATCGAATGTTTTCATTTTTAGCAGAGAATGTATCTCTTTCAGTTGACGATTCAACTGTCTGGTTAAAAGTTCATCTATTTTGTTATGAATTCGTTTTGCCAAATGACAATAAATATGCCTGAATACAAAATTATCTCTTAGTTCCCAAATTGAACTATTTTGTTCGAACTTGAATCTGCAGTTGAATTGTATTAAAAAAAAAAGAAGTTTCCACAAAACACTCAAATCCTCATCAATGGAATATTTTTGAGTCAATGAAGGTAAAAAAAATTATCCAAAACGTGAAGAAAAAGCTCTTGACAAAATAATTGAACTTGTTATCGAATTGAAACAACATTTTGAACTAACAAATAATTTTCAGTTTGAAAAGAAAATCAGTTCTCAACGCGGAATGACACAGTCAATTTTTGTCGTGAAAAATGAAGTGTCACTATATAATACGATTTCTCCACACATGAATTTAATTTCCTTCTGAACTATTGAATTTCCATGACAAAATCTGTATTTTCTATATTATGCTGTAAAACTTCGAACCTCGAAATACCAGGTTTGAACAAGAACGCTTTTCTTTTCGATCAAATAGTACAATTATCAGTTGGAAGGATTATTTTGTACTTGCAAAAGCTAGTCTCCAACAAAATAGTTGAATCAGGAATCAAAGTAAGAGTTTTCTAACTCAAATTAGGAATTTTGAACTGGAATAATGAATTGTTAGAAAAGAAGTTCAAATTCCAACAAAGAATTATAAATATATGTATATTTTCGTTCATGAGAGAAACAAATTTCAAATGAATAGTCAAATTTACAATTTAACGGAGATTAACTCTCAAACAGAAAATGGCGTGAATGAATTCAGGTTCAATTACAAAAATGTTTGATTTCCAATGTTGCACTTTTTACAAAAAAATTGCATTTCCTGTAGAATAGTTAGATAAACCATTTTTCGGAAAAAAGTAGAGTTTCAAGATAAAATTATAAGTTTTCCATTGAACCAATGAATTTCTAGGATTGTGATTCAACTTACATTGAAGAACTAGGATTTTGAATTTTCAAAATAGGATCGCAATACAAAATTCACAGCTGCATATCGTCACACAGAGAATCCTTGACTGATACGGAATAATTTCCAATCAAACATTTATTTTCTTCAACAAGACAAATCATTTCTCACCAAGACAGTCCACTTTCCATCCCAGAAATATAGATTTCAACCACAAATTTGGTCATCAGACACGCAAGGTCCCACTAAAAAGACAACCTTCAAAATAAATATTTGAATTCTCAGACTATCAAGGATACCTTTCAACTAAAATCCAATTGAATTCAATGTTCGACAAAGAATCCGATTTTTCATTACGCGATTTGGTTAAGTATTCAACCATTTGTTGCAAATTCAACTTTTCCGTTGAAGTAATCTTTTCGGTTGGAAACTCAACTACTGTTTCTGAAGCTGGATCTCTTGAATTTAAAACTCATGTTTGGGGTATAAAACTCATCTCTCTTGTTTGGGATTGAGGAAAAAAAAGAAAAAATAACGTTCGTCAACAGAAAGAGATGACAATAGAAAAATTGAACCAAAATTGTAAACGTACGCAATTTACAATCCCTGAATGTATTCAATTCTGTGATGATTTCCTGACTTCTTTCAATTCCTGAACCTTTTTTCTTCTGTTATGAAGGAGGTGCACATACTCGGCGCGCAACTCAACATTTCACCAAGTATGGCGTAGTAATTGGTGTATTTACCAATCAAGCCCACTTTGTGAAAGAATTCATCCTGGAACGTAAAAATATTATCCCGACTGATGCAGAGATCCGAAGATTACAAATTGAATCCGTTCATGATGATTACTACGACATTCCATATACAGTTTACATGTTGAAGAAAGGACAAGTTATTGGAGTTGAGCTCGGTCATAGAACTGTCTGCCGTCGAAGAGAGTGAAATCTAACAGAAGATAATCAATGAAAGTATATGAAAATTATGTTATTTGCACCTGAGGCATAACTGTTCCTGAATAAAATCGAAATTATCTGACTATCACTTTGTCTCATGATATGATGTTACAGTCTTCTAACAGCGTGAGTGAATTTCAGATCATGTCTTCAATTTCGTTCTCCTATTATCCGATGCAGTTTGAATCAAGTGAGCTATTCAAAATGTGATGATTCATTTTTTCTGATGAAAGAGTAATGTAGACGGATGGTTCCGAACCACTATTTGAGGGATTCCGCAAAAAGTACTGTTATGTGGGACCTGATTGAGAATCATTAATGACTCATCAGCTAGGACACGATATAATTGCCTCAATTCTGGAAGCTAGCTGTGTACGGGTCTTCATCATCGATTGGAGCTCATCGTGCTCTTTGACATCTATTCAGGTCGAATAGAAATACTCCAATTCATTATGATCCATGAATGAAATTACGTGTTTTCAGGGTTAGAAATTCCATCAAATTGGATGTGATCATCAGGCCATACTTTGTGACTGAATATGAATGAGAATCACTGATAAAAATTGTGTCAGACTCGAGCGCATCAACTTCTCAACTCGATCGCGGGACGACGGGCTATCAGATCCAAGAGGAACCTGGCTAGGCGTATGGATGTGAGTCCTGGATGTTCCACATAGCCATGTTAATGTCTCCTGCTATATACCCCACAACATTAAGGTCTAACTTGAGAATATGGCTCTATATCTCCGATCTCTGTACCGAGTGAATCAAGAGTCAACTCTGAGAGTCTCATCGATATAATCCGTTCAAAAATTCAACGATATCGTAGAGAACTGAACTATTTGATTGACAATTCATGAATTTTGTTTCAGTTTTCTCCTTTTTTGGCAGGGAATAAATGGATTACTTGGTTGTAAGTGGAACTACTTCCTCAAAAGAGCTGTAATAAAGAATTGAGTACGATGCAAATTGAAGATGAGATGAAGTATAGGAGTGTTTCATCGACTACGATTTGACATGGGAGGAAAGATATGAACAGAGAATTTCGATCGAGAGGGCTATGAAGGAGATGAGTTCGAAGAGAATGGCAAAGTTGAGGTATAGGAAAAAGGAGGAATGTGAGAGGATGTGGGTTACGAGTACTGATGGGGGACTTCATTCTTGAGGAGTAGAGAGCCGCGAATAAAGCATTGTGGTGGACTAGTCAATGTAATTTACCTGAATGTACTTCAGGTAAAGAAAGTATATGAGGCGCCCTGTATATATGCCCTGGAATAAGATGTTGTGGGACTGATGAAAAATGGGAATAAGGAGAAAAAAGAAAAGGAGAAAAAAGAATCACAGCTCCTAAGTGGTATAGGTGAGGGATCCAGTAACCGACCAAAGTAGGAAAGGGAGGGATGGCCAGTGAGGAATTTCAAACAGGGATTAGGAATATATTGGAGGGAGAATGTAATGAAGGAAGATTGCATGACAGAGTTCAAATGAGGCCAGTTGAGATTATAGACGTATTGTGCAAATTCATTGCAGTATACAATAAGAATGGCATGAAAGAAATTAAACAGCAAGTGGGAAACTTGCTAGGAGAACGAGAGGAGAGTTTGGTCTTACTATAAGGGGACCTAATTCCCGAATGGTAAGACAAGGGAGCATCCTTAGGGAGGGAGGAAGTTTTGGAAGAGAAGTGGAGGATCAGGTAATAAATGGAGAGGTGGAGGTTCTAAGAGATTGGATGGTTGAAAGAGGCTGAGCGGTTGCAAATGGTGTGGAAGGAGCTGACGAAGAGAATGATGTACGTATCCCAGTGAGATGGAGATGTCAGTGATAGACTATGTGGTTATGAATATTCAGGTTTCGGAATAGACAAAGGCACTTCAGTGGAAGAGAGAGTGAAATGAAAGCCTCAGCAAGTAGCTTTTTGGATAAAAGAATAAGAGATTGGGAGGCAAGGTAGGGGAACGATATGAAAGGCTCTGGAAGAGGAAGTGAGAGAGTGCACATTCTCATCGTGCACTTCGCGCACAGGTCGCTTCGCTCGCAAGTGTGTGAATGCTTTGACTCTTCGAGTGCTATGGGCAGCTTAAAATATAATTTTCAAATCACGAAAAAACGTCAACATTTTTTTTGAAAATGCCCTCACTTCTTGAATTTTCATCCAGAATGGCTGGTTGTAGAACTCGTTCTCTATTTTCTTCTGCTGAAACTGTATGCAAATAAACAATCCAATCCGTTCAGTCTTCTATAAGTTATGCGATATACAGACGACAACGACGAAGACAACGATGACGACGACGACAACGACAGACAGAAAGACAGGCAGACACCGACGTAAAAACCATTTTTTTTTACTCAGAGGACCTTGAAACGTCGACATTTAAGGGAATCCATGAAAGTCATTCTTCACATCAAACCAATATTCTCTCATTGAAATGAGAATGTAAAAGAGGAGATATGAAGCATTGATATTTTACAGCAAATTTGGGATGGAGAAATGACTGATGAGGATACAAAAGGGCACGCGGTTTTCGTACATGTTGGAGACAAATTCTTTCCAGTGAATAGGAATAGTTCGTGAGAGTCGGGAGAGAATTACATAGTGAAGAGAGGCCTGGTTGATACGTTAAGATGGGTATGCGAAGAGACAAAAGGTAGCATAAAAGGAGATAAGGAAATTCCGGAAGGGTTTCTGGATAAAAACTCACGTATCCAGATGACATAGTACTGCTAGCGAAGCGTGAGGAACCCTCATGGGAAATAGTGATGAGGTTCAGAAGATACTTGGATAGGAATAGCTTCGAACTAAATGCAGGAAGAATTCAAGGTTATGGTATTGGAAAAAAAGGTCAAAGAGATGAGCTTGCTGGTTCTGGATGTGAAAGGAGATTTTCGCAGAGGTTTCTGGTAGAAGAACGGAATTTTCCTAGTCACTAGTTCGGATTATTTCATTCTATCAAGTAGGAGAGTAGGGGTGGAAGGAAAGTCAAGAGGTAAATAGACAAACAAAAGGTATCTTGGAACGCATACACTCCAGGTGGCTGAAGTGAGGAGGATGTACGAAGAATTAAGGAATTTATATGAGATAATTCAGAAAAATGGCAAGGAGAGGAATCACTAGGAGATAGGAGAATGGGAGAGTAAAGGTGCAACAGGAACTATGCACGAATGAGTGTATTCTGAGCGAAAGGACTGGTGAGAGGAGTATGAGAAGGTGGGACATAGTGAAATGAGCATGGATTCATTCAAGCATGTATGGGGAATGCAGTAGCATAGGCGAAGGAGTGTTGAGTAAGATGAAGATTAAGGCAAGGAATGATGTGGAGTAATCGAGAAGGGAAGATTGTTAGAAGGAGAGCAAGGAGATATGAGGAAAATGTAAATATTGCAAATAACAGATGAGTATCAGGTATCAGCTGCGGAACGGCTTCAAGAACGTGCGGTATCAGAGATACAGTGTAAATCAATGTAAGTTTTGGTGAGTTATATGTAGATAAGTTCTCTTGAGAATGGGAGTGACACCGAATCAATTTTTGAAGCCAACAGGCCGAAAAATGAATGTTCATCTATCTGTAGAAACCATGTTCCAAAAAGAAAATTATGATTGTTCGCGGAAATTCCATGTCTGGAAGTATGAATTATCAATATCCACGGAGATTCCCTGATTCGGAACGGATATATATCCAATTGGAACATTTTCTGATATGATTAGGGAATACTGTGATTATTATATTCAAGCATTTTGATGTAGAAAATTCATTACCCTTATTCTTCTAGATCGTACCTCATGTTCTTCTCTACTCCCTGTCTCAGTTTTCATGAATGTTTTTCCTAATCATTTTCCCTCTCGAGACTTTTGCGACTGTTCTTTTACTGCGCATTCTCGTTACATGCCTCGTCTATCCTTATTAACGCTCTTTCATCACTTCATTAATATTAGCTGACCCATGGAGAACACGCAGCTTATCATTATGCAGTACTCTCCATCCACCAGTCTCTTCGCCCCTTCACTCATCAGAGATTCTTCTGAGCAATTTATTTTCGGATACTTTGAACCTGTTCTCATCCTCTTTCGTCAGCGCCGCAGTATCACACCCGTACATGACGACTGGCAATATCATCGTTTCATGAATTCCTACTCAAATGTTTCTAGACAGCAATCGCGATCCCAGTGACGTGTTTGCTGCATATTAGCACGCAATCCCAGCGTACTGCCGCCTGTTGATCAACGTCTTTATGTTATATTCGCTAGTTGTAATAGTCCCGAAGTCATCATCCTCACATAAGTCGAGATCATCAGCATGATAAATAATTCGTGTTATCCCATTGAAGGTAGCACCGGTCGAGTTCATTCGTATATGTCTAATCACGTATCCTAGAACTGAATTGGAAATGATGCACGAAAGCGCATCACCTTGTTCTAAGCCATAGCGGATTGAAAACTGGCGGAATAATCTCCCGTTCACACGTATTCTACCTTTACTCCCGCTTGAGGAAATTTCGACGAGTCTAACTAATTAACTTGGTACACCTAAGAACTCCAAGATCTATTACATTCGAGTTCGTATGCTTGAATCGTGAGCTTTTTTGGAATCGATGAAGATCTGATGCATCTATGCATCATATTCCTATTCCTTTTCTGGAAGTTGTCTGATTGTGAACATCCGATCGCTTGTAGATCGGTTTGGACGAACTCCACAATGGTAATCTGCAATGATTTCCTCAGCGAGAAGGGGTTAGCCTATTCAAAATTACTGTCGACACGATTTTCTAGCACGTAGGAACGAGTGGAAATCCCTGATCATCATAACAGTTTGTTTTATCGACAGACGCTCTGTTTTCCGAATTGCGCGTGTTGATTTACAAATTCGCGTTGTGTGGTATGAGCCCCCATTTTCTATCATTCCTGACGGTAGATCATTTATACCCACGGCCTCATTCTTCTTCAAATTTTTCATGACTCATTCTATTCTCTTGTCAGTAGGCTCCTCAACTAGTAAATCAGCAGTTTGGAGTTTGCCATAATACCCTTCAACGGGAACTTCGCGCACGTTCGATAGCTCATCGAAATGACTTTTTTCCATGAATGTAACCTCTCCGTCGCGTCGGCTACAAGATCGATAATTTTGTTTCTCCTTACTTTCATTCTACTTCAATAGCCTCTTCTCATCAACGAGATTGTCCTGTACATCTCTCGCGGGTTATTTCGTGTTTTGTGCGTTTCTACTGCAAGTATTCTCTTCTTTCCCACTCCCTTCACGTCAATCTGTGCAGCCTAATTGTACTCTTGCCAATTCCAAAATACTACTCCAGCGATTGTTCGCTATCATGTTGAAAACAGATACTTCTGACCTCCGTTCGTTTCTCAAACCAAAGTTTGCACTCTTTGTCAAACCAGGGTTTTCCTCCGGTTACTTTCTCCAAACCTATAGTACTTTTCGTGGCTGACTCCATCGCTTCTTCCATATCAGCCCATGGGGTTCGCGGCTCATCTCCATAATTATTTTCATCCTCTATCTGTTCTTGGGGGGCGTCTAAACTATCATAAATCTTGACTCAATATCCCAGTTATCCTGTTGGTGTTTCGAACTTACCTATATCGAAACGAACTGTTGACTCTGTACGGCTACTTTTTCGACTTAGCACGAATCTAGGTCTAAGTTTCACTATCACATAGGAGTTTTCCGAATCAACTTACGCTCTGCAGTACGATCTCGCATCGAGAATCTTTGTATGACGTCTTTTGTCGATCATGACTTGGTGAATCTGAGTTTGAGTGCGACTATCTGGTGATATCCAGATGACCTTATGTATATTTGCATGTCTGAAGTACGTGCTCTTAACAACGAGATTCTGAGAAGCTTCAAAGTTTATTTCTCTGGTCCTGTCACCATCACGGACGCCATACAAGCTTCCTGACCTCATTTCAGGCCTGTACATTGATTCTCTCACAATTTCCGCACTGAAAACTCCCTGAAATATTCCTGCGTCAAACGTCGAGGACTTTTTAGAAACTTGTTCGATTGTTCCATGGAAGAGATCTTCAGTATCTTTGTATCATTTTGCGATGAGGCAGTGCACATTGATTATCACATGTTTGTATGAATTACCTTTAGGACAATATATGATAACAACCAGTCGTAAATGAATTGCAAATCGATTATCGCTTGCAGGAATCGTTTATTGACAAGGGAACCGGTCGCCAGTAAGCGCTTTCTAGCTCTCCCATAGTATTTAGTTCAGTTATTTTTAGGGATTGATTCTTGCTCACCCGGCTAGCAGGTTTTTTGGAGTGCTATTATGACTCTACCGTCCTAGAAGTGATAACCCCGATACCTACCTGAGTCTAAGTATGCGATCTTTCCGACTCAGACAAGGACCGAGTTGACTTGTCGTTTGACACATTTCGGTTCCATCCTCGTAGACTAACGTCTTCCTGTGAGATAGTGCGCCAAACTGGCATCATTATCACGTTGGCCCTGCAAGCGAATCATTCCACACATTCCATTCCGAGCAGTATTACCACTACGATGTTCAATGGGACAGCAGGAATTCCTCTCCTACAAGTTGTTGAGTGGTTTCCAGTAGTGTTTATATGTGAATTCACGCTTCGAATCAGCTTTTTAGGACCAATCTATTGCGTATAGATGTGGAAAGCTTAGTCCTTCAAAACCAAGGCTGTTGTGTACAAATTTACTACCAGTGTTGGTTCACCACATTCATGACTGGTTTCTATCAGCTGTCCACGACTGCTTATTCTTTGTATTCGCAGTTGACTTCAGAGGCTGTCCTCTATCCGAAACTCCAGGACGCGCTACGTACTGGTGACAGAAGCGGTGAATTCTGTCGTGAATTATTGAATTTTATAACAAAATTGAAATGTGATGATTGAAATTGCATAAGAGAAATAATGTATATACTAAATGAAAAATAATTTCTATACGAAAACAGCTATAATTGAAGTTCATAACGAACCGAAAGCAATTCATTTTGATGATTTTAGTGATATGTAAATATTTTATTTGATTGGTTTTCATTTCTAAAACTTCATTAAATTATTAGAATTCACAGTACACATGCTTTTCCGAGACTCATGTTCAATCATTCCAGTTCTTCAATCGTGGAAATTGATGTTCGTTGTATTCACCTCTA
>UWOG010092204.1:6806-17573 GCA_900490065.1 Neuroterus quercusbaccarum
AGCAAAACACGCTATTCATTTTCCGAGTCTCTACCACAAAAAGTTCAATGCACATCAAGGAGGAGAGCAAGGTCTTTTCACGGTGAGGGCAATGTTTTCGGAACGAGTGGTAGGCAAGGGCAGTACGCCCGAGCCGGATCTTGCTCTCTTCCTTGTTATGTAATCTACTATTATTGATTTTATATTCGCCAGGAGAAACTGAGTTTTAACATTTTAAAGAGTTGATTTTCTGTGATGATGCATCTTTTCTTTGGTAAGACGAAATCTAGATTGAAATATTCTTCAATTAAACATTTTTCAATCAAATATTCTTCATGAATAATCTTCATTAATTAAGTGCGAATCGCAGTAAACTCAATCAGGGTTTCACGTAAAATCAACTTAATTTAACGTAAATTTAACTAATTTCAAACTTAATACAAACATGTAACATAAATTTCAAAATTAGTTCGAGTCAATTAAAAGGGAATTAATTACATGATTTTTTCAAATCAAATTCCGGTTAATGGATTTCTACTAACCAGAAAAGTTCGGCATTTGTCAACTTTTGTTCCAGTTAAAAATTTTTGTTATAAAAGCTCTGTACCTTAGTATTAATTTGACTACGCAATAATATGCTTTTTTTGCTGCTTTCATGAGAATCAAAGGTGGCTCAGGCAGTTATTTAGTTGGCCCATCGGCTTCATATCCGAAAGCTTGCGTGTTCGATTCTCGCTGCCTACACTTGTTTATTTTTTAATTATTAAAATGTAAATAAATATTATTTCAGAATTTTCTCGCTGGAATTTAAAATTTTTGAAAATATTATTTGAGAAACAAGAGAGCTGTCCGCGCCTAGGACACGCGTCTGTCAGGTCTCACGCTTCGCGCTTGATAATTAGCTACCTCGCGCTCCATTACTTATTCTTTGCACTTATAATACTTGAATGAAATTTCATGAAAAATATATCTTTTAGATCCCAGTAGTTGTATGCATCTTCATATCCTAAATTGTCTGTGTAATGGAGTATAGTGTAACTGAATGTGGGATGTCAAAATTTGGACAATTCTAATACTCTCTCAATCACAAATTGTGAGAATCTAATAAATCATAACAAACGTGTATCTCTTTTTTGGGCGAAAAACTTTCATTCATCCATTTTTCTCGTACCTTCTGTCAATTTTCTATAAGTTTTCATTTTTAATGCTATATTTTATGATTGAACTCAGAACAACGTGAACTATGAAGCAAATGATTCACAACAAGTTCTCAGCTTTTTTTTTGAAAATTCAATTTTGAATTCGTGGGGTTCTTTATGGATTCAGTGAATTCAGTTACTAACGAATATAACAAAAAGTACGTTCTCTATCAAGAATTTATTATCAACAAATTTGAATATCTCTTTTAGGTGATCATGTTTAGCCAATCATCTTTTTTCGTACCTTGCATAATTTGACCACAAAACAAAAATTTGGATTTTACATTGCTTTTTTTGTGATCAACATTTTTTTTATTTTCGATTTTTCAGGAACAAATTGAAGTTATTCTGATAATATTGTAGGGTTTTCATAGATCAAAATTTATCTTCATTGAACAAAATTTAAGAAATTCAATTGACTTAGAAACAAATTCTATTACAGTAAAGTTCAGATTGAATTCACCGAATCCATAACGAGCCCCACTAATTTAAAAATGAAATCTATTCATAAATTCAACTGAATCATGATACAATTCTACCAAATCCAACGAAGAATTGTTTAATGAAGTTTAAGAAAATTTAACTTGAATTCAAGTAAACAATTATACTTAAGGAGGCTTAAACGTTTTTCAAAAAAATCACTAACTACTCTGAAACTTGTAGATAATCTAAACAAAGTATGTCAAATTCATTCAGAAAAAAGAAATACTATGGTTGACAGTTCCTTTTCGAAAAAATCGCTACCGCAGAAGTGTCAGTTTATCACGTAGTCTTATGGGACTCCTGAGGAAAATCGATTAAACTCCGCGAAAGAAATCTCGAATCCCCATAAGTCAAATATGTAAAAATTCACGTAGAAACTAGTGATGTTTGGTCGAATCGATTGGAATCGTCTCACTTGGAATTAAATTCGAGATGAACTGAACTTAATATTTAATAATTTTACTGAATGTAACTGAATTGCCCAAAAGTTCAGGTGAATTCTAGTGGATTAAATTAAGTTCCATTTCAAAATTTTGCCTTTTTCAAAGTGAATAGCACTAAACCCCATTTGAAATCGATTAAAATTAAGTGAATTTTATTGAAATTTCGATAAATTTATTAATTAGCGAAATGAACGCAAAAATGCTCATCTTTACACCAAATACCGTGAAAAATTTCAAACAATTCTTCGTGAAGTCTTTCAAAAGGAAAAGTTCTATATGAACTTCTATTCAATTCAATAATCGGAATTCAAAGCAATTAGTGTACCGGAATAGAGATATTTATTATGGTAAGGAGGATATTGAGAAATTATATACCAACGTTCTCTTAAACTTGGATTTTATATTACGTGGAACCCTACAGATTTATAAAACCGTAAAAGTCATACAAATTACGTGAAGCCATCGCAATCTCGTGAAATTATTTTTGTAAACTTATTTATCTTTTGAACATTGAACTTATTGAAGTTAAAACGGACATTGTTTCATGTTTTTTGTTATGCACTTTTTCATTACAATATTTTTTTATCAGGATCTCCTGAATGAACATTTTGCACCGCCTCCAGAACACTTTTTTTAATATCATCCGAAATAACTTTTGCACTAAATGTAACAATCTAAAATCACCCGCTTAAAAAATTAAAACTCATATCTTCCGACAACTCTCCTCTATGATTTCACAATAACGCAATAATTCCTGTTCCGAGAGTGAAATTATTTCTTTAAACTTCAGTTTTAACAAACAAATATATGAAACAACAGCGTCGTTCATATTGGAATCTCGACTTTTTTGCGTCATTGCCTCTTTTTGGAAGCTGCAATGCTTTAATTTTCTTTTTCGTAAGTTAACGGCTCCTCTCCACTGATATTTTTCATTTATTTCCTATGGATTCTCTTTTTTTTCGATTGAGTCTCTCGATTGTGGAACGCAATGAAGCAAAAAAGAGAGCATCAATTCGGTAGGCATCCATTCGAACTGAGGCGAAATTCAACTAAAACTCATTTAAACTAAAACAGTTGAATAGCGCTGAATATTTTTTCCGCGTCCAAAAAGGGAAAATAGATGGGATGTCAGTTATTTTAAATACTGGAGTTAATTTCAATTCATGGAGTTGTGTGTTGCCACATGTACAATCCTTGTTGATTAAATTTGAATCATGTGGCGGGCAGTGAAAATGGAAAAGCCAAAAGGGGACTTGTGCTTATCAGACATATTATTATTTGGACGAACTTAATCAGTAATGTGTCAAGGGTGCGCAACAATAAAAACTTAAATGATCTGTTTCGTTAATGTTAACAATACTTGGAAACGTTGTCAAAATGGAAAGCATGTGAAACATTGCGAACCTTTTCAGTGTAACTATTCTGAGAATCTGGTAATCATTCATGCTTTCTGATTAAGAAGATGAAAAATGACTTTTTCAGTAACTATTTGTTTATTATAACTTTTGTGAGCCCAAATCATTGAAAAACAAAGTATTTATGGGCAATGACTTGGTGAGACTACTTGATAGTTTATTTCGGTAAAAATATTTTGTCTACCCAAAAATCTGTCTATTTGTACCAAAATTCCGGTACATGTAGCTTTGCTAATATTATTATTATTATTTTTATTATTGATACTTTCCCACTTCGAAACAATTTCGAGTCCTCAATTATAATTTAATCAATAGAAATTTCATTTTTAACGCTTGGATGCCTGAATTACATAACTTTTACAGTTTCCAAATAAAAATCATATAATTATCAACGTTTTTTTTCTCGATAAGTCATCTTTGAAGGTTCACATTGCTTTGAATTCTTTTAATTTTGATTGATGTTTTATTTTTACCAAAAGAATTGCTCAACTTTTATTTTTAAACACACTATGTTGAAAATTCGACTTATTCTATATACAAGTGATCTGAATGATTGAAGCTTCATCTTTTTAGTTGAACATGGATTTCTTTTTGATGAAAAAACTTTTCTTTAAAAAATGATTTTGTTGGACTTCGGAAATCAACAGTTCTGGAGGAAAAAACGTTTTTTTGAAAATTCGTATTTTCGGTTTTAAAATTTAATTATTTTGTAACAAAGAGAATTCATCTTTTTGCATTCATCGGATATTAAGAATATCCGTTGCATATGGATATGATTAAAAAATAAGTATTTCTAATTAAATAGGTTATAAAATTCTATTTTCATCATTTGTTTCAAATAAGAGACAGTGATTTGAAAAATAGAAGATTAAACACGTTGGGAAAACAATAGACCAAATGCATGGTACTAAACTGTATTTTTGTGTTTTCTTCGAATGAAGAATAATTAAAATCATTTTATTATGTCATTAAATAGATGATAACAAATAAAAACTATTTTCCTAATGAACTTATGCAGAAAAAAATTGGCCATCACAAAGATATCAGCAAAATAGGGCAAAAATTGACTGAATCCCATGCATTTGGTCTATTGTTCTCACTTCAGCAAT
This sequence comes from Neuroterus quercusbaccarum, assembly GCA_900490065.1. Classification (NCBI taxonomy): domain Eukaryota; kingdom Metazoa; phylum Arthropoda; class Insecta; order Hymenoptera; family Cynipidae; genus Neuroterus; species Neuroterus quercusbaccarum. The sequence continues at coordinate 11,435 of UWOG010092204.1, forward strand.
CAACTAAGTGAAGTTAGCTGGTGACTGAAGTGGAAATACCTCATATTGTTCTACTACGTTGTTTTAAGAGGAATGGAGAGGTTATTGTTTGAATACAATTCCTAACCATGAAAATTCGATAATTATGTCAAAAAATATATTATTAAGATAGAGTTAATTTTTAGATTTCACAAAAAATTCGAAATTACAGTATCGAAGGATACTATAATCTCATAAGAGGGCTTCACTTCTACAAGCTGTTGTAAAAGTCTTCGTAATTTACGTTTTTTAATGTTTTGAGTCTTTTGGAATATTGAAAATAATTCTGAAATCGTTTTGCTTCCTCATAGAGGAAACTTTGTTTTAAGTGTTTTTAGGTGTTATAAATCGTTGTGGAACCATTATGAAATATTTTAATCTTTTACAATTTTCGGAATATTTTGTAATACATGAAATCATTGCAAGATACTTTGAATATTTCGAAAACTTTTTGAAATATTTTACATCTTTGTGAAATAATTTCAATATTGTATACCCTTCTGAAATCCTTCTAATATTTTCGATCCTTGGGAAATTATTTCAATATTTTAAATCGTTGTGAAGTCATTGCAATCAATCTACATATTATTATTATTATTATTATTATTATTATTATTATGGAATATAATAAATCTGAAATATTAAAAAATCTTAGTGAAGGTATTTAGTCCAGGCAAATTAAATTTAGAGTGAATGAAAATTTTGTACAGGGGTTTTTCAATTGGAAATGGTAAAGCGGCTTACAATGAACGCACAGAAAAATGTACACGTCTGGGGCTTACAACTTTTCTGGAAGTCTCTTTTTACCATTACCTCAAAATTTCAGAAGAAAATGCAAGAAATAGATGTTTTCGTTTTTTATATTTCATTTACGTAGGAATAATTCAATTTTTATGGAACTTCATGAAAGTATACCTTTTTGTGTCTTGAATAATCACACATTCTGTCAGATACAAAAATTAAGTAGTTTTCAAAAAATTCAGTTATACCTTCAAAAACAGCACTCCATTGTAAGAAAAAAAGAAAGTGTATTTCAGTGTTTCACCGGAAACCTAATTTTTTTACAATATTGTTATAAGCATTCTATTGGACAAATTAGGCTCCAGATAAATAGATAAAATAATCCTTTTCCAATTTTTTTGTCGTAGAATAATAAAAGTATGCCATACAAAAATTGTATACGCAAAATAGTTTTTTTCTGCTTTTTTTTAGTTTTTAAATGTTCATTTCCGCAAGAATAATTCGATTGAAGAATAACTTTTTTTTTTATTTGATAACTTGAAATACATACTTTTGCTTACAAAATTATTCTAAATTTCATAATTTTCACAATATATATTTTTAGGTGTACACGTTAACAATGAGAAAATGAATAATATAATGATAATTATGCTATTTTTCGCACATGTTATTGCTGTTCATCTTCTTCCAATTCTTCATAAGAATACGTTTCTTTTTCATCTTCTTGACTATGACTGCTTTATACAGATTCATGCACAAAATGTGAAGAAAATTGTTCGAACATTGAAAAAAGTGTGGAAGACTTGAGGGACTCTCAAGATCATTCTACTGAACTTGAAGGACCGAGTCTTCATTTGAACCCGGAAAATAAATTACCAGCATTTATCTCGGAAGTTTGGAGGTTATTTTAAAAGTCACCTATACAAAAGTTGAAGATTTCTTCATGATCGATAGCTTTTGTATGAGATACTTTTTTCCTTCTACGACAGAACAATCAAAATAAATTATTTTCTTTATTTATCTGAAGCTTAATTCGTTCCATAGAAGTCTCGTAACAATTTTTCAATTCCGGACTACTATGGTTCAATGTTGTAGAAAGGAGTGCACATAAAAAAAATTAGCCACGAAAGAACTATGTGCGATAATTTTTCACTACACATTTTTGTTTTAAAAAAAAGTGTCTGTGACGGAATAACTTAATATCTCGAAAACTACTTAATTTTTGTATCTAAAAGAATTTGTCGTTAATCAAGGCAAAGAAAGGGTTACTTTCATCAGGTTATATCAAAATTCAGTTATTTTTGCGTAAATGAAAATAAAAAAACAAACAAAAATCGAGTTTTCGCATTTTTCTCAAGAATTTTGAGGTTATGGAATAAAGTGACTTCCATAAAAGTTATAGGTTTTTCATGATCAACAACTTTGCTATAGGATATTTTCTGATACAACATCAAGTTTCGCCGGAAAACGCAAAAAAATGTTTCGCACCCCTTTCGCCCCCAAACGGCCCTTGAGAACCCAGGCGTGTAAATTTTGTTTTTTACGTTCATTGATAGCAGATTTTCCGTTTTCAATTGAAAGAACCCTGTACACAACTATTATTGGTTATCGTCTCTAAAACAGTTAATTTGCCTGGACTAATTGTAATATATTGAAAATCTTTGAGGAATCGTTTAGAATCTTTCTAAACTCTTTTTCGATATTTAAACTCTAAAATCTTGAAATGTGGTGTACACTCAACATGTGTTTACATTTAACTTGCACAATTACAACCCACATCGACTTCGTTTCTTTTGCTGAAAAATTTTCTTAAACATTTTAGAAACTACAAAAGTCAAGGACAACATTTTATTTTCTTGCAGAAAAACAATTCTGAACTTTTTCATTACTATATTTCTCGAAAAATTTACAAATATTTTAGATTTATTTTATTTCATAAAGATGACAAAAATTTCACAATGACTTGAAAAATTTCAAAAAGATTCAAAATATCAAAAAGATTCGAAAAGTATCAAAAATATTGTAATTATTTCACAAAGATTTAGAAGATATAAAAACATTTAAAAATATTTCATGTATCGATGTATTTAAAATATTTCAAAGATATTACAAAAGAGTCTGAGCGATTAACGAAGATTCAGAATATTTCATAATGATTTGAAATATTTAAAAAGATTTTACGATGATTTTAGAAAAACTTCAAATAATCAACAGGTTTGATTAATTCCTCTTAGGACAACCTAATATAACAATATACTGACCAATTGTTAATTTACCCTAAAATAATATGAATAATATAAAAAGATATGAAAAATTAGGCAATTCTTACAGTAAAAATAAAACATCGTTCAAAACTGAAAGAATGTAAAATAATGTGAAACTTTAAATTTGACGTATTAGAAAAAATAAACATTGATAATCATTTGATTTCTATTTGGAAAATTATTTGATTCTGGCTTTTAAAAATTAAATTCTTACTAAATATTGAATAATTGCGTACTCGAAATAATTTGGAAAATAGGAAATAATGATATTAATCAGGCTGCAGCTACGTGTACCGAAATTTCCGTAGGAATAGCCACGTTTTTTCGTTATGATAAGCCAGATTTTTGCGTGAAAAAAAAACATTTTTGTATCAAAATTACGATACACGTTAACATTGTCTTATAATGAAATGATGGAGAAATGAACTATGAAGTAATATAACTAAGTTGTTGTTGATGAGTATTCCATTTTCCAATGTTTCTGGTTCATAAAAATGACAATGAAAGAATAGTTAATGAAAGAGATTTGTTTGCGCGAAATATTTTTTCTGAGAATCTAACCTACAAACTACTCCCAGTCAGCAATGATTTATTAATTAATCAGAATTTGATGTTTATCGCTCCAAGATTCAAGTCAATAATTTTTCATCTTTCCAATCACAACGCATGAATAACTATCAGATTTTCAGAAAAATTACACTGGAAAGGTTCGCAATATTTCAAATGCTTGCCATTTCGACAAACTTTTCAAGTATTTTCTACATTAACTAATTATATTATTCAAGTTTTTATTGTTGCGTACCCTTGGAAATTCACTAATTAAGTAAATCCAAAATAAGAGCATGCCTGTCAAGCACAAATTCCCTTTTGGCTTTTTTATTTCAACTGCCCGCCACAAGATTTAACTTTAATCAACAAGGATTGTACATGCCGCGCCACACAACGCCACGAATCGGAATTAACTCTAGCATTTTCAATAACAAACATCACAATCATGGAAACCTGCCCATCAACTGCAAGTTTAAAAAAACATCATCACGCAGATCTAATGCATAAAATGGAATCAGTGCACACAAAGCAGTGGAAAAGTGGAGAGGATCTACATGTCAAAAATTGGTGAGTCGAACAAAGATCAGTCAAATTTCGAATGGTCATGGGTGTCCGAATCCGGCTTACCTGCTGCGCCAGAGACTGATGGAGAGTAGAGCGAACTTGTATCGTCGTCTAGGTCATCTTGGCTACTCAATCGACCTGAAGTCATCAAAAATTGATTTACGGTTTCTATTAAGAATTGCATTATGCTGTGAGAGTTATATGAACAGAACAAAGTGTTAAAATTTTGTCACCTGATGAATGAAGCGTTTATCATTCTGCTAGATTTTTTTTAAAAAGAATTAAGGAATCTGAAATTTTTTTTATTCGAGAAGGATCTAGTGTTCTCATGATAATAATATAAGATCCTATGGAATCCTTTGAATATTGCAAAATTTCTTGAAATCTTTTGAAATCTTTTGAAATACCTTGAAACCCTAAGAAATGCTTCAAAACCAAGTGATATAAAGAAATCTCTTCGAATTGTTTACATAACTTGAAAGTTTCACTATTCAAACGAACAAAATTCAATTTTGGGACATTTTTTAAATCTCTTAAATCTTCAAATATCCCGTGAAATCCCATGAAATCTGTTGAATTCCTACAAAAAAAAATTAAAATCGTTTGATTTATTTTGAAATCCGCTGGAACATCTTCAAATATTTAATATCTTCTTATATCCCCTGAAACCCACTGGAAAAGCGAAAAATTTGGTTGAATCCCATACAATTGTTCATTATAATAGTTAATAGTTTATTATAATGACTTCGCGATAAAAGATTGGTAGGTTCGCTAAAAAAAACTGCAGATAAAATTAATAAACACTTAGCAAATATGTCTGATGTTTGGAAACAAAAAGTGCAAAATACACTTCATGAACAAGCTGACCTATAATATTGTAAATTGATCATTTTTGTTTCAATCTACAGCGCTTCTTTGGCAATTCTAACTTCTAGCGCGGTGCGAAGTTGTCATGTCACTATCTTACACCTGTCAGGTTATGAGAGAAAAATTAAAAATTATCGAAAAGGACCAACTTTGAATATTATTTATAACAAAATAAATGCCGCTCGTTTCTATAATTTTTAAAGGAAGACATTCGTTATATCTTTAATTGATAATTCTCAGTTTTTCAAAACAATCGTAAGAAAATTACAATAGATATTCAACAAAACGTCCGCTTTAATTCCGGTATGGATAGGGTTTCTATGTAAATTGTGCAAATTTTGTAAGTTAATATTTATAAATTCAATGCCGCAAGGAAAATAAAAAAAATGCATACGTATAAAAGACACATATAAGTATGTGCAGAGAGAAACTGAGAGTAAGCGCATTTATAGAAAACACATTCCCTGTAAAGCTGCGGTTCTGCAGGTCATTTCGGGTACCATTGTCTACCTCAAAACCACGTCACGTATATGTATTCCCACTCAACCAGGCGCAACTCGTGAAGCGAGGCCTCGGATAGTTGAAAACGCTGTGCAAGGCAAATTGATGGGGATCGTGTCACCGCATGCAAGCGTCTTGTATCAGTGAGTTCGCTCTGTGTAAAGCCGAAAATGCCCGAACACTGGCCGAGTCCACGAGTGTTAGGGCATTTTCGCCGACTACCGACAGACAAGCCAAGGCCAAATTCACGTTCGCGAGTCGATTTACACAATACGAAGGCATTTTGGAGATTCGAGCGCATATTTGTTTACGAAAATTGACAGATGCCAGGAAGGCTTCAAACGTACATGTGCTGAAGTTTTAAAATCATGAATGTTTATGCTTTTCAGAAATTGTAATGGATTATTTTAGACGGTGCGATTTTATAGTGAATAAACTGAAGGACACTGGAGGTTTGTAAAGCTGAAATATATAGGATACATATGTAAGCGATTTTGAGGTTAAGGTACTATATCTATTACTTTCAAGTGGTTTCCTTTTTCATTATCTATGTTTTATTTTTTATTTGATTTCAAATATTATACAGTTGAAATGATGATCAATGATGATAATTATAAACTTATTAAATTATAAAC
>UWOG010092503.1:0-13956 GCA_900490065.1 Neuroterus quercusbaccarum
AACTAACTCCCATTTCCGGTTTCTAGTCAGCCACGGGTTTGCACGAATAATTATACGAAGCTCAACTACAAAAGCACAGGCTGAACTTCATCTTCAATATTCCTTAATAAAACCCCAGAGTCAAGCAGCCAAACACAGCTCATCCGTGGCCTTGATTGTAAACTTGAGTAACGGATGACTATATATCACTTACGGGTCCAATTAAGTCCATAGCTTCGATCGTATACCTGAGTCATGGACAAAATTCGTGAATGAATGATAAACCATAAGTGCTACTAGCAGATCTTCTCCGAATGGTTGATTGTCTCGAAACAAAAACCACGGAATACCAATAACTGATGAATTAACCATGGGTGCAACCAGCTGTTCTGAAATTCATGATTAAATAATCCTACAACAGAGATGAGAGGAAGAACACATTGTTCATCAACCATGAGTGCTACCAGCAGATCTTGAATATATAATTGAACCAACCCAACCCTTGCCAACATGACTCACAGCAACCGGTTGATCAACCACGAGTTCTAGCAGCTGATCAATAATTGATGAACCAAGGAATAAGTCTTTCAATATGTTACAAAATTGAAGAGAGAATAACTATAAGTACTACCAGGAGATTGTGAAATGAACAGTAAATCAACCTCAATCAATTCTACCAACATGTTACCAAATGAATGGTTGATTACCCATCTACCAGCAGATCGTGAAATGAATGGTTAATCACCCTCGAATACAGTCAGTTAAATTATGAAAAACCTGATTGATCAACCCTAGGTGCTCCCAGCAGATCTTGATAAATAGTTCATCAAACCTAAATACCGAGAATGGAATAACAAAAAAAATCTTTGATGGATCTCAGCATTTTCTTCGAGTCGACTAGAGTCTATTAATTCGACCACGACTACAACCACGTGTATTGTAATCCTCACTGATTCATCTTAATTATAATTAAATGAATAATCTAAGATGAATTGATCTATTATGAGCCTGAACCGTGCTTCTGGCCCATTCATAAAATGATTCATACGGGTAACTATCATACTTTATGAAATTACTCGAGAAATATTTATATTCAATGGAATGACAAAAACACACTTCATTCCTGGAAATTATATCATTTCCCGGGAGTTACTTGACAAAATCAGTTATCACTGAAACTACTCGACAAAGTTGCACTACCGGTAATTACATGGCTGGGAAACACTTCAATTCTCGAAAACCAACACATGTCTTATAATCTTTTCATGACATTGTTCCTCTCAAAATCACTCAACTGAAACATTTATTCCGCAAAATTACTCCATTCATGCAGTTTCCGGACATAACGCGACATTTCACGACCTTCTGTAATTTCTCGAAGAGATACATTCCCTTCAATCAAGCATTTATACTTCGGAATCAATCGGATAGATCTCGGCAATCAGCTCTATTTCCGGAAATATCTCGACTCAATCACATATCTGGTAACGATCACATTATTTTACTTTCCGGAAGTTACTCGACAAAATACAATATTTGAATTCTCACGGCCGAAAGTCACACTCGGAATCATCTTAAAATGTCATTTGATTCATATTTGAATCACTCTGTCACATTCTGGGAAACAGAAGCAAAGTGAGCTATCAGGAGATAGTCACAAAATTGATATGAGAAATGATCATCCCTGGCTCAAAGCACTCCACTCCTCTGAGAATCGAACCACAGAGTTGCGGCCTCGACCATACGCGTTGACATCCCGGAAGATTCAGTGGAGGAAACGGAAATGAATGGAAAATCCATCGTGGTCACAGTTACATCAAGTTATGATTACGGGTTGATATTACAAGGAGCATTTTCCGGAAAACGAGCACATCAAAATGAGCACAAAAAAAATATTGTAGGGTACCTGTTTAGCTGAACTCATGGGAATTCTGAGACAATAAGGGTCCTCTACAATGTGAACGCGATAGTTAAATCAGAAGATAAATGATTCGATTCCAAGAACCAAGTTCGAGACATTGATTATAAGAAAATTTGTTCATTCACATGAAACCCTTCTACATTGCAACAAATTCCCTAAAAGTTTGAACATTGATGTCCTTGGCAGATCTGCATTTGCAAGATAATTGAAGCTCAAAACTGCTTCTCGATATGTCCAATATATCAATAAAAACATTTCAATTCCCTATTGAAGTGAATTCTTCAGGATAAAGAGAATGTTTCATTCTGTTAGCAATCTGAAGAATTTTATAAATTTTATTGAACTCTTCCAAACTTGCTTGAATATCATCCTGAAGATATTTAGTCCAGAAATTTCTCACAGTTTCCTTCAAAATTCAAGGAAATAATTCGAAATGTTCTGTTATCTTCACTGATTTTTCCTCAGAGAACACTGCAAAAACATGATCGTTGAAGTGGGAATTTATGATGTGATTGCAGTAGCGTGATTTTGATTTGATACAGGACATCATTCCATTTTCCTTCGAAGGAAATGGAATCTTAAAACAGCTTCGCAAAAACACAGGGTTTCTATTTTCTCCACGAAACTCCCTGTTCTAGATGATGAATCTCTTATGAAATGTTCATATATCTGTCCTTTGGAATCCTATGTGAAGAATGATGATTGACTGAAAGGGACCTGTTCTGTCTAAATTTCCATACCTGGTTGTGGTCCTCCTTCCGATAGGTGAATATGATATAACACTAAATTGATCACTCAATTAACATTTTCGAGATCCCCGTTGAGAGAAAAAATCGAATTACTTTTCTCTCTTTAGAATATGAAAGTATCACAGAAGACCGCACATAATATATATCCAATACACTGTTTCTTTTTGCAGATCTGAGTTCACGATTCGATCATTCACCTAATGGCGAGCCCATTCTTGGTGTTTCTAGTCCTGGAACATTTTATTCCGTCGGAAGACATAATTCTCTTGAACGATCTCTTCTTCCTGCCAGATCTTATTATCCGGGTCCTCCGGTTGAGACTCCTCCTTCTGCAGAGGCGTCTCTTGGTGCCAGGTCGAGAACTCCACCTTCCATGCGTTCTTCTCCTATCATCCTAGGATGTGAACTTGAGAGACTCAGATCCATCAGGCTCATTCCCGAAACCAATCCCAACAGATTGTTTGAGATCCGAAAATACACTTTCCCTCCTGATAAACGAATTCATGTGAAAGGAAAACTTCAAGTCCTCGAGCCCATGCTGAGAGGAGAACAATGTGTTTCATCTACGTCTGATGGTGATGTGTTTGCAATAGTGGATCGAGCTATAAATGAAACACTTCGTGGAATATATATGAAAGTGAATCATTTGCGAATGAGATCGAAAATCAACATGGAGAGCAGTCACGTCAGTGGAATGACTATAGAAGAAATCAAGGAATCTCCTTCAGGGAGGATTCGATCAATCTCGAAGAATTTCAAAACAGTATTTGTAGACGGATTTCGTCAACAAGGTGATCTCCGATAATGGGAATATTTGAATTTAGAGGATAAAGTTGTTCGTCATTGGATGAGGAATCACAATTAATCAACAGTTCCAGCCCTCGGATGAATATCCAAACAAATTCGATTCTCAAATGAACGTATACTCATGAAAAATTGAATTCCACTGCTTCCGATGAACTTCGCAATGGTGTATGTTCATTTTTCTGTAATTATTTTGAAACCCCATTCATCAAATAGTTTTCTCTGTTGATACATGAAGTTGTCAGATATCTACTTGGACGGCACGAAGGATTGAAAAACCACTCCATCGTGAATGAATGCTCGCTGAGGTTGAGTGGCATCATAATATTCGTTCTTGGATGGCAATTTGCATCCGGGCAAGGAAGTTGACTCCTATCAGGGTTGTTAACTCGGCTAAGCGATCGGAATAACCAGAACTATTGTGTTCTTGAGAATTGGGAAAAGTACTGATACGTGATTTGTGAATTATCTTCTCTGCCGTAGGTCGGAAATATTTTCTCGGATGTACTTGTATGTGAATTAAAAGTGACTCATCATCTTCCATTGTTCTATTTCTGGTTTGAAACACGGTATTGTTGAGAAGAATTGTAATTCCTGAATAGGACAGCTGAATTTAATTGAGTCGTCTGATTAGGGATGCAACTTAGGACCGCGAATTCTCGAAAATGTTCGGAAAGCGGTTATATCCAAAAAAGTCGTATAGTTATGAATTTCGGAAAAATATATTCTGATGGGAAAATATATTTCTGACCTTCAGGAAGGAAACTCCTGAAAAATCTGATGATCATAAGTTGGTTGATTCAATGAGTTAGAGTCTTACAGAATGATGGCGTGAATAATAATGATTCAGACTTTTAAATGCAGAATTTCCCGAAGAATAACAATTTCCAATGTAAGACATGAATATCACATTGGACGGAATATTCCAGAGGATGATTTCGATTCGGATTCATTAGAAGTTCATTTTCCATTCTGAAGATTCCTCGTGAAGTATATCAAATATTTTGCCGTCAACATTCTCAGAAATTTGTTCAATTCTTTACTCAAATGATGTAATTATTTCAACATACCAAAACCTCCTGATCTATCAGCAAAAATGGAGCATTTTCATTCGAGTAAGGATTGATATATAAAAATGACATCCAAGGGGCCGCATTCTAAAAGTTTCTTGGAAATTCTCCCCGCTCCAGCGCGTTGGTCGTTAAAAATTTCTTCCCTGAAATGCAAATGAATACTCCGATATGATATTAATTAACTAATAGAGTGAGTTAACATCGAAACAGACCCTGACGCTTAGGTAATGCTGTTCAGTTTCTTCATGAGCCTGAGCATGGCTCCATAGATTTCTTCATACCGAGAGGATCGCCGCCACGCTATTGGCCGATATCTATGACTCATCGATGCGGCTCCTGCCTGTGAGTATAATACGTTTCTCAACAATCAGGTGACAGTGGCATGAGATATGAGTAGCGGACTCATCTTCCTTTTTGCACAGATGACAGAGTGGACTTTCTTCAAGCCCTTAATTATTTTTGTGGTAACGTACATCACCGTGTCATATGAATATGTCTGTTAGAACTCTTACCTGATACAATATGAGCTTGAGGCATACTCTCGCTTGGTCGGAGTTCAGTTTAGAGCCCAAAAGTGTCTCAGCTTGTCTGCTACCAGAGGCCGTACTCCACTCATTTTAATGTTCCTCGTTCAGCCACATGTGGATATCTCCAGTGACTAGCCTATTGCGAATACCCACAACAATGCTAGTTCCGCTAGCCTATCTGAAAATTTCATTAGATTTCATACCACTTGTACCATGGATCTAGAGCGGGGTGACTCGGTTGTTCGTACTAGCTCATTCAGTGCCTTGAAGCACTCCTGAATCAGTAGCGACGTAGTCATTGTTCCATTCGAATCCATCATAACAGCCCTGCCGTCTGATCAAATACGGATGTTTCTGTCATTGCAATCTCCCTTGGATTTGTAGGCGCACTGGAGTATGGCCAACATCTCAGCTTTTAGAACTGTGACTTAGGACCCAATCGCAATTGTGAGGCTTATTCCTTTCTTTCTACGATATACATTGGTTAGCCGTTAGCTCCTTCATCTTTCGTAGATGGGTCAACTCGATATTTCTTATCGAAAAGGTCGCGAAGATTGGACACTATGTCACTACGCATTGCCAGTTTTGGCTTTCCAGTAATTACGAGTGGTTTTCAAACTGCTTTCGGAATACTGCTTCTGTTCATTAAATTCAATATCCAGGCAGCCTTCGCTACCACGGCACTCATTGTCGGATAACGGGGCTCCAGATCAATTAGTGCCCGTAAAACCATCGTCAGTGACTATTCGGAGGCGCCAGTGATGCTCCTTAGGATCAGATCCTGATTCTCTAGAATCGAAATTCCAGCATAAACAGGTAGACTCTTCTCCATCAGACCATCGCTGCATAGGTGAGTTCGGGTCGCAGTACTGCTTCTTGATTTGGAATAGGTGTTTTCGGTTTCGAGCCACAGCTCGAAACTCATACCTTTCAATAAATACAATCGCATCCGTTTCGTTGAGATTGTCTGATAGTCCAGTCTTCCTGCACCATGAATCTACTATACAAAGTGCTTGCTGCATTATTCCGGAGACCGCATACAGATGTTGAGCACGTACGATGACCATTATGTCATCCGCGTAGCCTGAAACGCGGTAACCCTGACTCGTGAGCAGATGCAGGAGTTCATTTACCATCATGCATCACAGAGGAAATGATGAGACACTCGCCTTTGGACATTCTGAGTCAACGTTCCCACATGTGATACCACCTCCTTTGTCGTGGTTAAGTTCCTGGTGGCCAGCATATGGCAGGTCAAATTCACCACTGTCGCGGACACGATATGTACTATCATGACCGCCCTGATCACCTTCCCCGAAGTGTGGTTTGAAGCTCCTTTGATGTCCTTGGAGGTTCGAACTGCGAGGCCCTCCTGCCTTACTTGACATCCAATAAGGTCGATCGCTCTACATAGGTCCGTCTCCGTCGAATGACTCGCCCAATAGGTGTATTTCTCTTCATGAAGTGACTTGTTCGAAAGAACCTTATCGCGGATACATCTGTCCACGAGTCTTTCTATCGTCCCAAGTAGGAAGAAAGTGAGGCTGATTGGCCAGGAATCCTTGAGTAGAGTATAACCAATCGCTTGAAATCTTTCAAGAATTGTTTTGTATTTTTCAACTCTTCAGAGGACTTCACAATTGCAAGTGAGGAATGATGACTGTTCGAGACGAACCTAGAATATTAAATTACTTAACCACATCATCCGTCGAATAGAAACCGCATATTATTCTTGACTCCATATTCGTTATTGGAAGTCTACAAGGAACCTTCATAGTAGGCACTATGTATATTGCCCACGAAATCGACGGATTCTGTTATTGATCGAAAGATTATATGAACTGTGATGGCGACTCTAACAAATTCAGTGATTAAACTTTTTCCTCAAGATCAGATGTAACAAAATATGAATGTTTGAGGAGATTCAGGTGTGAGCGTTTGATCTTAGAAGAGTGGATATTTTGCTTCGAAATCTTCGAGATTTTGAATCGCTCCGAACTTTCTGAAGGTTTGATTCAGAATATTACTAGAGAATCAATTCATCCTCAGATTGCACTTTTCAGAATTAAAAATCAGTTTTTTTTTCGAAGTTATTTCTGGATGACAGAAACTCTGTGAACTATCTACGCAAATGACTGATAATTCTCACATTCGAATATCTTGAACAATTATGATACCAATCTTATAGAATTCAGTGAGTGAGTATTTTTCCTTAGGATAACTATAATTGAATGTAAATGAACGAGCAGTTCAACGATGGAGCACATGACCCAAGAGATAACAGATAAAGAATATATGTATCGAATAATAGTCTAGTGAAGTACTAAAATTTTCATCAGATACCCTGCTGATCAAATTTTCAATTCCAAAATTGATCAGTGCTTGCACACATTAGCGGAGATGAATATTGTTCTCATCATCTTCATATCCCTTGCAGTTGTCTTCTTCTCGATTGGTAAATATGATAATAAACTGAATCATCAACTTCAGGTACATTTTCCAACCTGTACGCAAATCAGAATTCTTATTTTCTAATCATCTCTCCATCGATATCATTATTTTGTAGGAATATTCTTCAAGTTTCCTCGCAATGGGTGGGATTTCAATATGTAAATACACTGAGGGAAATTTTGGGGATTCGCATTAGGTTTCCGTAGAAAAAATTACATTCTGCGTTGGGACAACTACTTTTCACTGAAAGAATGAGTAATTTCCCCCAAATTATTGGGAATTCACACGGTATTTAGTGCATATGCCCCAAGAGTTGTGGATTTAATCAATCCCAATGAAGCGTGATGAATATTCCATGATGGAATAGGTGATTTCCCATGAATTCCCGCGGATTCCGGGAAAGAATCCGTGAATATTTCCGGAAAGCTATTGAACTTGTGGATCCAGAAACGCGTGATGAATGTTCGCCCATGTAATGGGTTATTGTTTTCGGATTCCCGGGATTCAAATATATGCCTTATCTTCGAAGATGCTCATATTAAAAGATAAAATAGTCGCATTTCCGAGATTCCAGTAATTCATTTCAGTGATACCAACTCTTAATTATACACACATTCAATCATCATTCCGAAATATGGTCCTCCAACAAAATTTGATTGACCTCATTGTCTAGTGAATAATTTATTATCTCAGTATATCAATCCGAACATGAATCATGATTTATGATGAGAGATATTTCACTGTATTTGCATATATGAATTTTCCCCGCCTTCGGGATTGGTGATTTTGAGAGAGCAGACAGCGTATAACAACTCATGCTCACCTGGTGTAGAGGCTTCCGCGATCTGCGAGGCGGTTCCTTCATTCAGATTCCACTGAATTCATTGACCTGAGATAGATTACAATCTACAGTGTAGGGAATTTCTCAGGAAATTTCTCTCAAAATCGTTCGGATGTTATGGACACACACTTTCGACAATTTTCCCCACTCCGCATTGAGAATATTATTTGAGAAACTTTTGTTGAACATTCACTTGAAATTTTGTTGAAGTTCGACCAGAAACTCCGGTGAAGTTCCAACTCCAGTGAATCTTCGCCACATTTTGTCAGTGAATTCCCACTATGATTCCAAGTGGATTTTCAAAAGAATGTTCTAGTGGATATTCCCAATGTGGAGTAGGAAAACTTCCCGTGAGTAGGTGTCTATCACTTCCCTACAATTTTAGGGGAAATTGCCGGAGCAATTCCCTGGCGTAGAAATTCATTGTGAATCCTCATCGAATTCGGAGTTTTATGGGAATCTTAACAAGTTTAGGAATTCGTCTAATTATATTTCCTGGTAAATCTCGTATTTGACTGAGGGTTTGGGATTTGTCCTATGGGAAGATATAACATTTCATTTTCTAACTCATCCATCCATTTTGCAGGACTGAGCTCACAATTCGACTGTCTACCTAATGGCGAGCCCATTCCTGGTGTTCATCATCCCGGAGATCCCGATTCTCCCAAAACACATAATTCTTCGAGAGGTTCTTCTCCTCCTGCCAGATATCATAATCCCAGTTCTTCGGTTCCAACTTTTTATCCTGCCGAGGCGTGTGCTCGTGTTAGGTCAAGGTCTCCGCCTGCCAGGCGTATTTCTCCTCTAGTACTTGGATATCAACTTGAGAGACTCAGATTCATCAGGCTCATTCCAAAAACAAATCCTAAGAAATGTTTTGAAATCCGGAGATATACTTTTCCTCCTGAAAATCCTATTTATCTAAGAGAGAAACTTCAAGTCCTCAAGCCAATGCCGAAGGAAGAGCAATGTGTAATATCTACGTCCAATGGTGATGTGTTAGCAATAGTAGATAGTGCTACAAATAAGACACTTCGTGGGATATATATGAAGAAAGATTATTTGCAAATACGAATAAAAATGAACATGGAGAGCAGCCGCATCGATGTAATGACTCCAGAGGAAATCAAAGAATGTCCTTTAGGTAATAGTCGACCAATCGCAAAGAATTTCAAAATAGTATTTGCAGACGGATTCCGTCCACGAGGTGATTTTGAATATTAAAGAAATTGAAATTGAAAAATGATATTGTTCTTCATTCGACTTAGAATCGAAATCATTTAACAGCGTTAGCCCCTGGACTTCATATCCTTCATGAAATTCATAGAATTCATAAAATCCATAGAATGAATATAATAAACTAAATCCATGGGATTTGCGGAATTCGAGACATTAAGCAGTTCGAACAATATCTTAGAATTTTATGTAAACAAAGAATAATAGGGATTCAAGAAATTCAGAGAAATCACAAGATTCATGGAAGTCACAATTCGGTATCCAAGGAACTTGCAGAATTCATATGGATTCTGAAATTTATGGATTTGATGGAATTCGAGAAATTCATGGGATTCATAGAACTCACGAATCTCACGAATCGAAATGAATGAACACAATCCATGAAACGCTCTAAATTCATCAAGTTTAAGTAATTTATAGAATTCACACAAAGAAGAATCCATTTTATTCACTGGATCCATGGAATTTACTAGACTCCCAGAGTTTATGGGAATTCAAGGATATATCGGGCTCGATATAACGAACAGACTCCAACTACTTCGTGAAATCTATACGATAAACAAAATTTTGGAAATTCTAGAAATGCAAGGAAGTGAACCAATCCAAGTTATGCTACGGAATTCGCGCAGTTGACAGAATTTTTAGAATTCACAATCATTCCCATATTCATTTTACAAGGCTAAATTCACTTATATTTCAACAATATGAAATTAAACTCGGAGAATTCACAGAATTCGTGGAAATAATCAGAACTGTTAGAATCCATTGAATTATCATAATTAACGGAACTCGAGCAATTTATGGGATATTGAGAGTGCGGGAAATACGGAAGTTCTGAGAACTGTCAGAATTCGAAGAATTAAAAAGTGTCATGGAATTTATAGGAACCAATGAAATTCGGAAATTCCACGGAATTCATATGAAGCTCGGAATTCGAAGCTATAATAAAATTCCCGTATTCGATTCTAAGATTATATTTTCATCGATTCTCTACATAATATCACAATTAAAATTCAGGAATTAATGATTTGAAGTCATCATATCAAATCCCAGAGTAGGATTTCTCGTGAATTGGAATCTTCAATCGAATTCAAATCATACCGAATCTAGGAAGTTTCTTAGAAATTGAATGCGAGATATTTGGAATTTCTATATAAGTCTCCAAGGAATTGAAAACTCAAATCCCAATTTTTAATTCAGTCAGTATGTGCGAAGATAAGGAAAAATGAGGATCGTTTCTACACGTTTCTCATTCCTGTTAGTTGTCCTCATTTGTATCGGTGAGTAGAACTATATAATGAATCAATAATCCGTGGCAATTATCTCCAGCTATGAGCGAACTGTCATTTTCTTCACGTCATCTACAGGAAATTCCAGTCTTTTCAAAAGTGAAGTTCAACTCCGTCAAGTTCCTCAACGAGTGTGAGCAAATACTGTTACTCTGGTTCTTTGGTACTTTTCCTTTCGGAACCCAGTTTCGAATCCAACCTTTAACAAAATGCGAATTTTTTTGGTTCCTTCTTCATATATGGGGCATTATTTATGGAGTGATACAATCTAAAAATCGGCTGCATCGGGATTATTTTCAGATTCATCGACACCATTAAATATTCGCTGGATAGTTCCGACAGAGAGGAGAAGTCCGTCCCTTCAAAACCCTGTCTCGAGCCAAATTCGAGAATCGTTTGTACTGAGAAATAGCTTCTTGGAAGAGCCTGTGCCCAACGTACAGAACGGTGTTCCGCTACTGATGCGCCTAGCGGGTGATCATTGATAATTTTGTATTCAATACATCCAATTCAAAATTTTGTCTCAAATAATCATGATCGTCTGCAGTTAGCCGTTAAGAACAAGTCCTCGGAAATCACCACGAGGAGCTTGCAGTACGTTTCCTAACTCTTTCCGGCGTGCTTTCTTCATGTCATTTCCTCGCCCGAAATGACAAATTTCCCCATTTCGCTCGATACAGGGTTCCTAAGGTGATGAATCCTACTTCCTCAAAAACTATTCAGGAAAAAAATAGACGATGTCAGAATCCGGAAAACAACGATTTAAATTTTCCATTCCGATAAGTCGATGCTGAATTTCTCTTTGGATGAAAATCAGTGAAATCATCTTGAAGTTCATCAGGAAATCTCTTCAAAACACCTATATTTTTTCGAAATATAAGAAGTCTAAGCTGAATTATCCACACTTCAATAGCGGCGCGCATGGTCAAAAGCTAAAAATTTGAGCTCCTGCCATCAGGTAACCCGTTACTCTGAGGCCTCGAAATATTCACTGTTACTTCCGCCGCAGTAAAGCCAGGTCGCGGACGAAAAGTTCCTTTTTTCTCGCTCCCAAACACGCGCCGCACACAACGCAACGCTATGTGTCGGTCTGTCGGGAAGCCGGAAGGAGCTGAGGAAAGCAGACATTGGCAGCGAATTGCTGGGGGAAAATACTTGCATGCCTGATCAGCGCTCCATTAGAACCTGACCAGCGCTCTACTAGAACCTGATAAGCGCTTTACCAGAACTTGATCGACGCCACACCAAAGATCCATTTGGAATAAAATCGGGCCCTCTCACTACCACCTGTGAATGAGTCGGGTCACCCACCACTTCACTGAAACCCGGCTTACATCAAACACATGTGAACAATTTTGGCTTCCCTCGACTTCTTTCGGCTTCCTGATACACCGAAACATAGCGTTGCGTTGTGAGCAGCGCGTGTTGAGAGCAAGGAAAAGGAAACTTTTCGTCAGCGATCTGACTCCACTGCTTCGCAGACGGTGATTCATCATTCTGCGAATTCATTTGAAGAACTGAGATCAGGTACTCCCCTGTCTTCGGAAGACGAACAAAATCATGGAAAATGTTATACAAGGGGAATTTAATCCGCTTCTTTTGCTTGCAGATCCGAGTTCACAATTGGACTGTTTGCCTAACGGCGAGCCCATTGCTGGAATCTCTCATCCTCGACATTCTCATCCTATAGAGAGTCATGATTCTTCTAAAAGATCTCCTCGTGCCAGATTTGATTCCCTCGGTTCTCTGATCAGAATTCCTATTGCCAAGACTCTTCTTCGTGTCAGGTCATGATCTCCGCCTAGAACATCGGAATCTCCGCCTGCCATGTCTAGATTTCCGCCTGCCAATTCTTCTGCTCCTCTCCTACGTGGACCTGATCATAAAACAATGAGATTATTCCGGCTTATCCCGAATGCGAATTCAAACAGACTATTCGAAATTCTAAGATACACTTTTGCTTCCGATAAACCAATTTATATAAGATGAAGAAGCCAGATCCTCGTTCCCATCCCAAGGAAAGAACAAAGTGTATTATCGACGTCCAATCTTTTTATGAAAGAATCGTCCAATCTCAAGGAATTTCAGGACAACATTTGTGGACGGCTTTCTTCCACAAAATAATTCTAGGAAGTGAATAGAATTCGGAATTTGGATTGAATATTATTCGTCTGCCCGAATAGAATCCAAATTGTTTGCGTTTGTGATATTTGAAAGTCCGCATTCCATGGAAGTGGACATTGATCTTGTTCGAAAGAATTGACCTGAGAAAAATTTTTCAGGAAATTTTCGATTACTATACGAATTCCCTACAACTTTCAATCTCGGATGAATATAACTGATCCGAATTTGTAGCTATCAATCCAATCTTTCATAGTACATCTCCGTTCTAATGTATAGTTTTCGGAGACGCACTTGAGTGAGTTCCGGAACATTAACCTTGAAAATGATTGGGGCAGCTACCTGGCCGGGAAACGATGAGAACCAGAAATATCGTGCGACGAAATGGTTCCGAGTAAAGTGTGAATAACGTCCAAGGAAGCATAATACCTCCACATGACGTCGAGCTATGAAACAACGTCACTTGAGTTGAGCATAAGACACTGAGTAACCAGCATTGGACTCTGAGTAAGCAGCATTAGCGCTCTATGATTCTTGAAATCCCTCCCATTCAAAATAAGCACTGTATAATTCATACGTTAGTTTGATGAGATCTCCCCGCACTGACGGACGAATGGAGAAGTAGAGCATTCCAAAAAAAATTCGGCTAGACTGGTATTGAGTTCATAGATAGCCGTGAGAGCGGAGATGCTCAGCAAAATATGCTGGATGTGTTTGAAATTATTCCATAGTTTAAATCAATTCATGAGGTCGTATTCAAAGTCTATCTCTCAGCAGCAATGAATTTCCTGCAAGAGAGGAAGCAACAAGCTTCATTTGAGCACCTCAACACTCCGGATAATTCTCCACTCGAAAGTGCCATCCTACGTGTTACATGATTGGGAGCGCTTCTTCTAGCCGGATTCGTAACAACGTGGATGGATGAGACAGGCTCTATTATATTAGTTTCCTGATTGATCATCATG
>UWOG010092884.1:0-10942 GCA_900490065.1 Neuroterus quercusbaccarum
CCGCGAATAAACCTACAAATTTCATCTATAAGACTCGCTGTTTCACTTTTAGGAATAGAAAACCTGCATTGTGAGAATTCAGAAAGTCACAAGAGAACTTCATCAATCTACAATTGATATAAAAAAAAATGATAATCGACGAGCGCGAAGTGCAAGTATCGTGAAGAGAATATGTTACTTGAGGGCGATAGAACCTTTTGTAAGATAGATTATTTTGTAGTTTGTAATAAAATTCAAATTCAACAATTCTATTGAGAGCAAATGTCCTGAAAACTGAAAGATCCATCTTTTCACACACTGATGGACATCGTCATCATATCCCACAGAAGTGTAGAAATAAGGAGCAGCCTATCATTGACTTTTCCCACTTTTTGTGATTCTTATTAATTATCTAACAATCAAAATTCAATCTATTGACAGAACAAAATTCTGATGGAGTTCCCACTTCGAAATATGTGGAAAAACAGCATAAATTCAAATTGTGTAATTCATTCAGCGCATAATACGTTATATAACTTCAAAACCACGCAACTTACATGATATTTTCATTTTTTAGCAATCCTGTTTCGATATTCGAACATTTTCAAACACAATCAGACAGATCCTGCCATGTAATGTCAATTCTTCAATTATTATTCCATTTCATTCTGATTCCTGAAAATGATAATACATCAACTCCAAAGAGGTTTCCCGCATAAAAAATTGGATAAAAAAAAATTAGTTTTTGATTTACTTCTTGTCGATTTGATCGATTCTACCATTATTCCTGAATTGGCATTGAACTGAACTTATTGAGTGGAATACTATAAGTAATAACAAGGAATGATTTCGTATGGTTATAACATCATTATTTTTTGTGTCAGTCATTCGAATCGGCAATATCTGCAATTGAATTGAGTTGATTTTCATCACTTTTCTACTGCTTGTCAAATCTGACCATAATTCATTTTCTATGAAAGCGAGAGGAATGGTGCGTTCCTGTATTATTTGAGGGAAAAATTTCTTAATATTTAAGATTTATTTCAAATTGTTGAGAAATCTGTGAATGACTAGATTTCAAAGACATGCATTTTCCAAATTTTCGTATCATTCCAACCTGCACAAAATTCTATTCCACTTTTATTCATTTCTAATTTTCTCATCACTAAAAATCGTTATCACTGGAAAATCACTATAATCTGCGACCCAATGTGTAAATTGGTTAGATTACCAAAATTTTGGAATGTTAAGCTGCAACTGAAAACCGAACCTTCAATTAGATCAGATTTTGCATTTGTAAGCTGATTCGTA
Source organism: Neuroterus quercusbaccarum (assembly GCA_900490065.1). Classification (NCBI taxonomy): domain Eukaryota; kingdom Metazoa; phylum Arthropoda; class Insecta; order Hymenoptera; family Cynipidae; genus Neuroterus; species Neuroterus quercusbaccarum. The sequence continues at coordinate 1,291 of UWOG010092884.1, forward strand.
AAATGCCAGAGTCTCACCCATTTTTTGACATTCTAATCTTATATTCAATATATATCTCGAAGAATAAAAAACGAGAGTTTTGAAACAGGATTGTACAATTAAGGTTGGAACCTGAATTGGAAAATTCTGTATCAAAACTCTGATTACATAAAACTGATATTTTATCTCGAATTTGAAGGAGGTTCTCTGGCTGTAATGAGTTCATTCTTAGTAATTTAGGACTGGACAATTGAAAATTGTCAATATGGTTCTTCTGCCTCGATATAATGTTATTAAAATGATCGTTATCAGATCGAGGAAAAAATCCAGTTAAAAAAATCTCTGTTATCAAGGACAGTTACGGTCGATCAGTATAGATGTTCCTTTACAATCTGTGGAAAATAAGAAATCGAAACTATCGATCAAGTTAGCTCACAGGATAACAGAAAATGATTACAGTCATTTTGACGGGATGGAAAATAACTATTTGATAAGAATTTTTCTTTATATTTTTCTGAGAAAAGATCCTCCAACTCTCGATTCACTGGAAATCGCACCACAGAACCCGTTCGAGAATTGGAACTTCTATGTTTCCATTATCAGAGGAGCGGGAGTTATGAGGTTTCTTTTTCAGAAGAATATAATGAAAAATGTCAAATATTCAGATCATATCACTGTTTTTGTGAAAGATCAGAACGTGAATAATCTACTTCATTATGATTGATCTCAAAATTCTCAAAGTTCCTTTTCAATCAAGAAATGCGATCAATTCAATCAGCGAATCTTGCTGAAGTACATTCAGAATCTTATTAAATCTACCAAAAACTTAGGTAATCATTTTTTGAGCTTTCGAGAAAATTTTTTTGAACTTCCAACATCTTCTCAATTTCCGCATATTATTCAATGAATCTAGTTACCAAATTTGACCTTCATTTTGTGAGCCCAAAAACTGTATGTTTTCAGAAATTTTACATGTATGAATTCATAAAAAAAAAACTTTCAGAACTCCTTCTCTCGAATTCTCAACGTAATTGAGGGATGTGTGATGATTTATGCTCAATTTGTACTCGTGAACGAATTCTTGTAGAACGCGTGTTTCAGAGGTTGGCCTGGGAAATGTATGTAAATGTGGCCTGCTGATAACGAAAGTATATCACTCTTGCTGTGCCGCAGAACTGGTGTCACTTCATCATATAGTACTTGATGTCAAATTGAAATCAGGATCAGAAAAATGAAATTGATTGTTGATCAATTCATTCATTTTCAACATGTTTCTCAGCTGGATATACTTCAATGAACATTTTCAATTGAAATTGTAGATAATACTCACAATATAGATTATACAGATGACATAGGATAGATTTTGTATTCAAAATTGGGATCAAAACTCTTTGTAGATATAGCGAGATCGAATTTTGTTTTCAATAAACCTGATATTAAAGAGTTATGATGCAAAACCAGACCGTAATTCCTCCATTTCTATTGAGTCAACTGATTGAATGAGCGTATTCCGAGTATAGATGATTAGAGATTATATTAGTAATCAGAGCGAAGCAGATTCTGCTCCATCATCTTAATGTTTCAGAACATTTTAAATTCATAAAATAGGAAGCGTGACTACCGATTCTGTGGTTTTCAGTATGTGCGTTCTGAAGCATTCCTCACGTGCTGATTCAAAACATTTCTGACTCCATGTTTGAAGTAAATGAATGAAGTTGCATTTTTGTAACAGGATGAAGTTCAGTATATATACAAGTGGAGCATATCCTCCTCTTGTCATTAGAAGAATGTTCTGAGGAGCTGTTGTATATTTCTACGAAGATGCAGATTTTCATCTATAATTTGATTTTCACTTGCGTGATGGTTCCTACTTGTGTTCGTGAGTAGAATACATTATAATAGACAGTCATTATTATATATGAAATTCGCAACTCCAGATATCAATGATATATCGAAAAATTGATTTTCAACTTTTGAAGAGTTTGAACATATTTTATTGTACCGCAAAGTATTTCTGCAGAATATAGTAATATTATGGGAAAGGAAACGGAACAAGTTCCGAGCATATGTTGACAAAGTGCAAAAGTTCTCTTACAAAAAGTGATAGAGATCTGTGAGATAATATTCTCATCTTTCCCAAATTTATATTACCTTCTCGATTATATATCAACTACACCAATTTTTGATTTTTATGATTCCTGATAAACCAAGCAGGAATCATGATGAATGGATTCTACTGTATCGGAACATTCTTGATACAATTATTCATTTTTCATCACATCAGTATCGGAGGAGGTATAAAAATCGTATAATATTTCAATCATGCTGCTTTCATCTAATTCCCACGTGTTGAGAGCCCCTGAAACCGAAAAATAGGGTTAAACAAATGGGTCTGTCTGTATCTGTATGTTTGTAGGTGTGTCTGTCATTTCTGTTTGTCAGCACTATGACTTTTGATACGAATGACAGATTAGATGAGGTTTTCAAAAACTCTTCTTGTGCCTCAAACTGAGGTTCGAATTCGTTAGGCAGTTATTCGTGCTCTAGGTATACTAAATACTGTAATAAGCAATACAAACATTGCGATTTTTGACCATGGTAGATTTTGAACGGATGTTACAATATCAAGAGGTTGATTCAAAGTGGATTCCACATGCAATTGAGAATATAAATTCTGGAAAGTACTATTGGCACTGAGTTCTGCAATAATCAATACAAACATTGAACTTCCCGGAAAGGTGTATTTCTCACGAATTCTCCGAAATTGAGGCATCCTGACTTTTCGAAAAAGTATATTCCCAACGAATTTTATATTATGGGATGGTTGATAAAGGATGTGTTCTATATACAATGGAAGGATGAAACTTTTTAGTCGTGGCTTCGGCACTTGACACTGCATTCAATAATGCGAAGATTTTCACTTTGTAGGATGGAGTACTTTTCAAGAATTTTATCATATTTCAGAGTGGATTTTGGGTTGATTTCATATGCACTAGAGTAATCCAACGTCCTATCAGTGCTTTCTCCACAGAATTCTGCGATAATCAATTTGAAAATTTCGACTTTATGAAATGGTGTAATTTCATCGAATTTCATCATATTTAGGGGTGTATTTCATGTCTGTTTCATATGAAATGAAGGGGTGAAAGTTTTGCATTGTTCTTCCAGCATTCAATTCTGCAATGATCAATGGAAAAAAATTTGAGTCATCAAAATTTTCCAATAATAACGAAGTTCATGTTATTGAAAGGTTGAGTTGGGTTGGGTTGTACATGCACTATATTGATTCAATTTGCAATTTGTCTTCCAGACACTGAGTCTTCAATAATCGACGAGTACATTTAAATTCTTAATCGTGCAATACTAATAAGTTTGCAGCACTAACTTTTGCAACGATCAATTGGAACATTATGAATTTTCAGAAGAATGTATTTCTCACGAATATTCAATATTGAGGAGTTAATTTAAGATGGGTTTCACATGCAATAAAAGGATGATGTCTATTGTCGTGCTGTCGCTACTGAGTTCTGCCATCAGTAATAGAAACATTTTGACTGTTGAGGATTTTCTATTATAAACAAAGTTCATATTATTCAAGGGTTGAATTGAGGTGGTTTGTGGATGCATCAAAGAAATTACACTTTTCAGTAGTTATTTCAAAACTGAATCCTACGATGAACAAAAAAACATCCCACTTTTTCGAAATGATGTATTTTCAATGAATTTTATGATATTGAGGGGTTCATTCAGGGTTGGTAAGGCATGCAACACATTGAAGAAACTTTTCAATGGTGCTTCGGGCATTCAATGCTGTTATAATTATTAGGAACATTCTGGATGTCAAGAATGGTGTTTTTCTACGCATTTTATAATACTAGATGGAGGGGTTGATTTGGATTGAGTCTTACATGCACTAGAAGGATAGAACTTTCCTGTGGTGAATTCAGCACTGAATCCTGAAATAATCAATGAAAAAATTTCGACTCCATGAAATAATCTATTTTTAATGAATTTCATCATATTCAGTAGTTGATTTAGAAGGATGGAACTTTTTGGTTGTGATATCAAAACTGAATTCCACAACGATCTATACTAAGATTTTCACTATTGAAGACAGTGTATTTCTAACGAATTTTATGATATAAAGTAGTTAATTTCGGGTAACTTCCACTTGCGCTTGAGGGATAATACTCCTTGATGTTGCTTCAGGCACTAACTACTGCAATAGTCGATGCAAACTTCTTTTCTCCTTACAACAGTGTTTTTTTCCACAAATTTTATGATGACAAGGGCTTGATTAGGTGTTCCACATGAAATAGATTGATGAAACTTCTAACTGGTGCTTTAGGCTCTGAGTTCTGCAATGATCAATAACAACTTTTCGACTCCTTAAGATATGTCATTATCAGCGTATTTCATATTATTTGAAAGTTGATATAGAACGGGATCCAGATGCATTTGAGGTATTCAACTTTTCAGCGGTGCTTCCGGTAATGAATTTCGCAGCCAAAATGCAAACATTCCGTTTTTTCGAAATGATGTATGCCCAACTGGAGAACTCTAATATATTCCTGGGAAATTGAAAATTTTCAATGAAGAGTGTGGAGAACCAAATACCCATGGCGCAAAGTATCACATGTCCTGCATTCAATTACAGAAATCTTTCCACAATTTTTCCCAGTTTCTAAGGATGTTTTACATAGCATCGCATCGTCACAATTGGATACTGCCAAAGAGAGCGAGGGTCGTGAGGGTGATGGAGTGCGAGAAATAACGTTACTGCAAATGCGAACGGCCTCTAATAATATTACTCCTGAAGTTCACGTTACATAAACTAACTGGATGCATTTTTTCAGTAGCTAATTTCAGCAAGGATATGACTCTTTAAAAATTTCAATAAATAAGTTGTTATGACAAGAATTAGCTGGATGATAGAAGTTGATACAAAAGGTCAAGTACGTATTTTCAGGTGAATCAAGCTTCCCATTTAGGTTAGCAGACGGCCGAACGTCTTAGTACAGAAGACCCGGAAGATAGGGAGACGAGTACCACGCAATCGTAAAGATCGAGGAAGTGATACATAGCTTCCTCATGAAGCTATAAACATTTTTTTGGACAGAATTCTGAGAGAGTGGAATTCATCGTATGCTCTCATAGTCATCATTTGTTGGCTAAGTTTCCCGAAATTGTTTCTGTGCTTCAAAAATGTAGTGTTGATATTTAGCGAAATCTCTAGAAGATATGGAGACCCTGCATATCAAGAAAATGGAAAGAATTGGAAACATCACTCATCATGATTATCATGATTTATAATTTTGTATGAGTTTGAACGTTAACATTGAGTAATATTCGTGTGGTGCATGTCTTCTTGTTTTCTGATTTGATATTTATAAGTGGTATTTTTATGAAAATCCATTGAGAACTATATATATTTATCTATGTCAAAATGCGAAAACGTATATCTCGGAAGAATTCACGGGAATTTAGAATTTTTCTTCCTGTATTTCTCTGGGAATTCGTTCGGAATGCGCTCGAGTGGTGGTAATGGGATCCAAGCTGCGGCGAAGGGTGCGATGAGCTTTAACTGCTAAGGCGCACTATCCCGGATTTAGAGCATCAGCCCCATATTTATGCTGAATTATCAAGCTTCACTTGATAATTCAAAAGGTCTAACTTTCATTGTCCCTGCCAGCCGTTCAGCGTTTCCAGGTGTTCCATTACACTCTAACTTCAGTCTATAACATGCATGGTTGCGTCAGTGTGCTAGATGTGAGATGTATATCGTGTTATTGACATACGCTCTTGTGTGTGGGAGTTCTTTAGTGCTTCAGGATATTGTACAGTGTCAGCCCGCTTCGGTGTCGCTCCGGTGATGATGTTCGCAAAATGCATTGCCTCTTATTTCCTCCTCTGGAAGCCCAGAGATCACTTTCCATATCAGTCAGCTGTCTTTGGCTGCCTCGACGAAATGAACGGCAGTATCCTCACCTGACAGACATTAATGTTCAGCTAACTATCGGGTAGTTTATGTAGTTCAGGTTGTGGGTCGGGAATCAGGTATATCAGACAGGGAGCAAGAGGGACTTCTGGGAGTGCGCTTAACATTGGACGTAATCAGTCATTTTCCTCCAACTATGTAAGGGAGTGTATCAAGTGAGCAAAATGTGACCACGTGCGTGTTCGACGGCCTCCCAGGAAACTCATCGTTCGACAACATTTTGAAGTCAACACTTTACGTTACAGGCTTTTAATCCGAATTTCTCATTGTAAATTTTCATGAGACTCCCTGAAAGCATTTGAAGGCTCACAAGCGAGTCATCAACAACACGGATAAATTTCCGAGACATGCGATTGGATTGCATTCTCGACAATTAGCCCTGCGTTTCTTCATTCTGGCGGAGCAGTCGACAGGTGATTCGATGGTAACGTTGGCACCGAGTCTGCTGCACGCTGGTTCTATGTTCTTTGATGTCTGCAGGATTTCTCTACTCAATTTCCTTCGCGAATATAGAATTTTTCCGCCGTATACGTGAATCTAGTGGTTTTCATCTGGAACATGTAGATCTTTATGACTATCCCTTGAACCTTCTTCTGCACTTGTCAACATTTTTCGAATTCTCATGTATCTGCCAGGTGCTACTCCTCCAACCTGCTTAATTTGTGCTGGTTCTCCTTTCATGGTGGGTATCATTTACTCACAATCAGAATCCGTATTTTCTTCTTCTACGGTAGAGTTCATTGTTAAATCTCTTTTGCTTAGGGCTAATTTCTTGGTATCTTCGTTGATGGAATAACACTTCGAATGATCTCGACTCGTACTACTTCATCATCCAGATGCCGACAAGCTTTTATCTCATCTGAGTATTCGACAAAGAGGAACGTTTTATCAGTTCAATCCAGTTTCCATTTTTTCTTTCACTGAAGTTCTCCTTGAGCTGCACTACCAAGGAACATGTGTATTACTCACATCCAGTGCTATTGAGTTCTATCACATGAATGGCGTCTCCTCTGTAACCTTCGAAATAAGTCTCCGCAGAAAATTCGATCTGAATATTGTTTCCCGAGTACTTCTCATCTAGATTTGCATCAGGCAGCATACATCTTGAGATCTCGAGAAACGACAGATTTTTCCTCTCCGCAACTCCCTTTCGGTATTTCTTGAGTTCACGACACAATCGTCATTTTTCTCAATCTGGCCAAATATCTCTTCATCGATTAAAGTTCACATCGCTTCGAAAAATTCCGAATGACTCCTCTTCGCCCCTTCTCACCCGTATCTACTAAATTTTTTTTTTCCTCCACCCTCGTTCCACTTCGCCGAAGTTGCCTCCTCTCCCACTTTTCCTCCCAATCCTCATCTTATGTCAGTTCCTCTATCCGCACTATCTCTCATTTTCTCTCCTCTCTCCTTATACCATCCCCCTTCGCGTTATTTTTACAGTCTTCATTCCATTCTTCCAACACTCGCATCACTTCGTTCATTTTCGCTTTCCTTACTTTTCTTCCATTGAAAGAAGTACGATGGATGGATGCACAGACGAACATTCATATTAAATCATCGAGGTTGCAGCACGGGGATACAAAATCTTGAGAAGGAATTATTGAGAATGAAATTCTTACTCCTTTCCGCAATATCTGAGGCAGGTGTCCCGGACCAAGGTTTATAAATGAATTTAATATACTCTTCACATGGTAGAGTGTGCAAGTGCCTCAAATTTGTCCCTTAAAGTCGACAAGATTTGGCAGAAGAGAATTTATAATCACAAAGTTTCAGTTGCCGATGCTTTGAACTCTAATTTTGAAATAGTTACACACCAATTTTGAAGGAGGATTGAGGCGGAGCGCGTAGCATAAGGTATTTTTAATAATTATTATCGAGCGCGAAGCGTGAAGACGATCGGTCGTGCGCTCTAGACACGCTCGAACTCGCATGCGAAGCAAGCTGTGCGCGAGACATGACAAAAATGTGCACGTACAGCGGACAGTTTCCTTTAGAATCGGATTCCAATGGAATTTAGTCACTATCCAATCTTCTTCATCAGTTTTTTGTCAACATTCAGCATTTATATTGCATGAAAATGTCATCCCTCATTGGAGGAATATTTTTCCGAGCAAGAATTCCAAGGGTATTGCAATCCTCCTTTCTGATTTTCTCAGCACGGGGTGAGTTTTTGTATTCGATATTTCCTCATCCAGAATTCTCATCTTTCAGGTGCAGGTTCCTATATTCGAGAAAATGGGATATTTTATCCATAATTGCCATCAGATGCCGAGAGTTATTCCTGAAAATTCAATTTCCCCATCGATTTCCAATAATGCACATAACTTTTGTGTCATTGTCAAATATTGACTTCGATTCAACAGGATTTCTTTCCGGTTTTCTGACGAATCGCTACTTCCGCCATCATCAACTTCTGTATTTCCATCCAAAATAACTTTTCCCTTCCCAATTTTTCGGATGAACAAAATTTCATTCACAGATATAATTTTTTGAAGAAATGAAAAAAACCGGCATTTATTATTCAATTCGAAGAATGAACTTGTTGATAGTTTTTGCGCTATCTAATCATCCCCATTCAATGATATTTTCTTTGAAGAATATAGAATCAGTGGATATACTTCTGATGAATGTAAATTCGAATGATAATTCACTCCAAGTACAAAGAACTCTCGCTCACAGGGGAAAATATCATTTCACATGCAGCAAGTCTCTCCACTGCGAGTCTCACCTGCGACATTTTAGAACTAAGGCATTTCATACCTGCCGTTCGTCAAAATTTCGGTCTTTCACATTTGCGGCATGTCTCATATACGACATGCCACAACTGCCGCATTTCTACTCAGCGGCTTTTCTCCCACGCGGAATCTTTCACAGTGGAATTGACATTTTTGCAGCATCTTTCACCGCACCCCTGTGACTCGTCCGAAAATGATGTTTTGACTCATAATTCACACTAATAATACATATTTACAACAGAATTCACGATATTGGAGTACAATAGCCCTAGAATCAAGATCGAATATTATGTACAATTATTTCATTTAGAATAAAAGGTTCAACAGTATTATAATTTGAAATTATGGAAGAAACTTTTCAGTCGGACAGCTGTAAATTAAAATATCAAACATTGCAGTGAAATCCAACTTTCAAAACTTCCATAACAGTAAATTCGCGAACTAAAAACCTTCAGGATTCAATAAATTCCGAATCGAAATTGGACAAAAAGTACACAAATGCAAAACATTTAGAGTTGAAAACTATCAAATGATATGAAAAATTCAGAAATTTCATTTCCAGGCCTACAAATTTAAATAATTTCAGTACTGCAATTCTTCATCTTTGTATTCGCGCAACTCTGCGAAAAAGTGATCTTTCATCAAGAAAAATTGATAATTAGGTGAAAAAGAAGTTTCATGAGTCAAATAAATATATGTAAATCAATTTTGATGAACATTCTATCACTTACAATAAAATATTTGATAACTCTGAACCAAATTTTTTCACAAAAATTACTGAAAATCCATATGATTATTGAAAGCTTCATTATTCTATCATTTGCATTAGTTTATCACCATGAGAATTCACATGCAGTGAGTAAAAGAGAGTCAAAAAATGTATAATTCACTCTGTATTAAAATGGTTACTCAAAAAAAACAGAATACTGATGCTTTC
>UWOG010093852.1:0-10603 GCA_900490065.1 Neuroterus quercusbaccarum
GGAGATTGAGTTTTTAGTAGCTGATGGACAAAATTCGAAAATACGTTATTTTGGACCAATCTTATATATATATATTAGGGTGCTTTTTTTTGCAAATATTTTTTTTACGCCCACCTCAGAACTTCCTTGAGAATACCTTCAAAAAAATTCCCTGGAAGTTTGAGAGCTTAATTTTAATATTGAGTACTCGCCATTTAGCGTTCGAAGATTTTAAATTATTTGAGTCGAAAATTCATGAAAATCTCAAGATCATGAGAACAAAACATTTTATAACCTCAAAGAATATCAATAATACAGATTCAGTCCTCAGGAGCTTTTTTGAAGGAAATTCAATTTGCTACAACTTTGTCCACTGAATTTTTTCTGTATTTTCAGCCATTTATGGAATAACAACTTAAAAACACAAAATTCATGCAAAATTTTACTTTAATCACATGTGCAGTCTCACCTGCGTATGTTACAGTTTCGTTGCAAAGGACACTTTTGTAGAGCATATGATCCTGACTAATTTACTTTTTGAACGTTCGAATAGCATGAAAGATGGGAACTTTGTAAACACTGATGGCGAGTAGTTAATATTTATATCGAGGGCTCCAACTTTTAGGGAATTTTCTTAAAGGTATTTCCAAAAAAATATTGAGGTGTGAGTAAAAAAAAAGCTGAAAAAAGCACCTTAATATATATGTACATATACAATATAAATTCATTCTTCCTCAGGTTAAAAAAATTATCTTCTATTTTATTGGACGCAATCGCTTGGAAGTTTGAAAGAGTAAATAGTTATATATTCGGGTGAGGATATACTATATTCAGTTCCCTCTCTAGGGCCAGGAAACTATCATCTCCTAGCGATTGCCTGAGATGATGCCTAGTTATTCGCACAGAGCGTCTGTGGTGCTGCGAATCAAGACAAGAAAAAGTTTTACGGCGTGACATCGGCGTTTGGAAGTTCTCTTTGTTATCCATTCTTCTACATGGTGTCATCAATAAATTTCGATCTATTGTCTTTGGTGTTTGCATAAAGTTTCTTTCAGTACTGTTTGAATCTCGTGCAGGTGTCTGCGATAAGCTCATTTTAATCCTAGATGTTTCCGGCAAATTTGTTTGATAGCTCGTGGACAGTCCTTGAGTTGGAACTACACTTTCATTTCTGTGAGTAGTCTTGTCCAGTTCGATATTCTTAGACGTACTTTCCTTCTGTGTTTTTAGGGAACAGTTTTCTAATCTAACTTGTAGGACTTTCATTTCTTTCATATTTCTGAAGCCCTCATTGATTTCTTCGTTATTATCCTGGACCTCCGGGGTAGCAAAAGTCATAGGTAGAACAGAAGGTGGACTTGTATCGCCATATGTTGGTTCTATTTTTACTTCCCTTAACTCGATGGTATCAGAAAAGGTACTTTCCAAAATGTTCTCGATAGGAGCAGGGGGGTAGAACATATTATTTTCCTTATCGAAAGTAACTGACGACTGGACCTTAAAATATATAAAATAGCAATGATTGTTTAGTTGGTAATAGAAATTTACTCTCGCTAGTCTAAAATAAACTGAAATGCATTCATATATCAAGTGCGAAATTTCGTCGCATGAGAGTTTGAGTATGCCACAGGTCTCCGAAGATAGATCATGTATCTACTGGCTATCGCAGGCCTATAGTTCGGAGCTACTCAGCCTTGATACAGAACTGTCAAGAAGGATCCCAATTCTTGGCTTGAGAAAAAGTGCCTCAAAGAGTTGCTTCTCACTTCGTCATAACACTGACATTTAAACTATAAAAAGATTGTAAAAAGCCATACCGAAGTAAGAATCACATTCAAGCATTGTGTTATTATCATGAAGCTTTTGTTCTTAATAATGAAATAGGTATCATACAACATCTTATGATATTAAGATCTTTTCAATTCATCATAAAGTTCTAAAATAACCTTCAAACTAGGGTTATTTAAATTTTTTTGAACTCACTAATTTCTCAATGATTTCTATTACTCAGGTATTTGATGAAATACAGCTGCACGGCGAATAATTTTGGTTACATATTATTGAAAATTTGAATCATCGTACTTCAATTGAATGGTTTATTGGAAATGGCACATTTCAACACTAAGATAAAGTTAATTTTCTTAGATCCATATCGTCCCATGTCCAAAATAGCTTTTTATCTCAGTTAAATTAAATCATCAATTGTATACAAATTTATTTGAGTGATCTGTTCGTTACATATTATTTAATGGCGCTATGAAAATATGTTGAACATTTGATCAAGGTATGATGGTACTAAAGCTTTGAACCTCATTTTCTCAGTTTGACAGTCAGTTTATTTGGCGTATTCTGACTTTCATGCGACGATTTTTATAACTTATAACTCAAATGGATCTGTTATACCAGCTGAAATTATCCCTGATTTTTACTCAACGTTTATTAGGTTTCAGACATTTTAGCGTGACGTCATGTTCGTTCGTCATAATAAATTCTGAACAAATAATTGTCGTTTTTTAATGTTTTTGAACTGTCAAATCCACTTGTTCTTTAGACCATCGCTTGACTTTGACGGTTTGAATTCGAAGCCAGAATGAAATCTAAATCCTCGTTGATTTTCTGTTCAGAGCCACGCGACCCTGTCGAAACAATGGAACCTCGAAAACGAATAGAAAGTTGTGGACATCTGGTCATTATCTAAGAGGGAAGGCTGTAATTCTCAGGCATTTATTGGAGGCGGAAGTTCTGAGTTAAAGAGGTTGGCCAACCTACCATGGAGAAATTTTTCGATGAGAATGCATTCCGAATCATTCCGAAACGATCCGAATCTACCTAAACCAATTCGAAAAAAGTTCTCAATTTCGTTCGATCAAAATCGATTGAAGAATCATCTGACTCTATTCGATTTAATCTGAACTTCCATTTGAAACAAATTTTTAAATTCGAATGCATCGGAACTCGGGAGTACCTAAACCGATTTTCAATCGGAATTAATCAAATTCAATCCAAACGCGGATTAAGTTTTATTGAAAATTCAGTATATAATAATTTGAGTTCGGATTGATTCGGACTGAAAATTCATTTCAGACTAGAAGTGCGGATTGAGTCAGATCAAATTTCAAACTATAAAGATCGGAAGAAATGTTGCATTTGTTCGAATAGATTTAGGGACAGATTTCAGGTACAGCCTAATTAGTAAATTGTCTTTCGTTGGATTATGAGTCTTGTGCGAGCCTAATTACTCAATTGAATTTCTTGGAATATTGAGGCGTATGTCTAGTTTTTGAAAAATTGCAAATCGTTCTAATTGTTGCATCGTAACTTCTATCTGGCCGGTGAGTGTGTGCAGCATGCCTCAAGTTTTGCTCCTTCGTTAACATGAGATTTCGCGCCAAATGAAAAAACGGAAGGTCATTCGTTAACAACGAAACCACGCGTGCGGACCTCTCTCGCGATTCCGGTGTGTGTAACAATGCATCATCTAAATTGAAAGGAGGTTATTTCAACCAAGAATCAACGACTCTCCGTCACTAACGTGACGACCTAATGGAGTATTGATCCAACGATCGATTTACTTTTTGGTAGAAATCACAACCTTGAGAGAATGACGCCATGCGCATACAGGTATAGACGCGTTAAAACGTATAAGCTCAACTTGAGAGCGACAATCGTTGATTGCGTCATCCAAATTCGCCTGCATCTCGTCTTCGCTCCCAAACCAGGACGCCTCACCACCCAGTTGAATGCTGCATCGAGGAACAAGAATGATGGATTGAGATAAAAGTCTTCATTCTAGATATTAAAACAAATTTACTTTTTCTGACTCACTCATCTGTTTTTTATAATAATATGCGTTCGAAAAATTTTGCTCATTCGATTGTATCGCGATCATTTGCTATTAATTTTCTTTCTCGAGTGAATATAAATGCGTACGATTCAGTATCCAAGTGTGTATCTTGTTTTCTCTCGGGATGTCTTAGTATATTGAATTCAAGAATTCAGAGAGCGCAGAACACGAGCGCGCAGGCAAACTCTACTTTTTTCTTTTTGAACAACGACGCGTGTTCATCCAACGCTCTTAAAAATCCACTTTTTGTTGGAAAATTAGCACCAAGTAATAAGTTTTGAAAATTTGATCATTCCATTCAATTGAAAAGTTTCTTTTCGTTTCATTCAGTGAACTTGCAAATAGTATTTCAAAATGGCTCTTTCGGCAGAGCAACAAGCTCAGGTTGCGTATATTCAAAAAAAATATAACACTCTGGAAAGACAAATAGGAATTTAGAAGGAATATACAGATAGCCCTACAGCCAATCCCATTAATGCAAATTGACAGCCGAGAAAAACTACTACGTTGCATCAGGACTACGTTAGGTACAATGAAGAACTTATTTCTTTACACTCAACCCATTCTCAAATTAACGCATTTCAAAACTTAGCGACTATCTATTACGACGTTGCCACCATTGTAGCTCGAACTCAAACTGTAGGACCAGCTGCAAGCTCGACTTTTAACACTACTAACATGTCAATTACTGACAGGTACGAGGTTCCGAAACTACCTAAGATTGAACTTTCAACTTTTGATGGCTGCTACGATAGAAGGTTAGCTTTTAAGAACAAGTTTGAGGCCCTCGTGCAATCTCGTCTAGACATTAGCAATATCATCAAACACACTCAGCTTATGAAGTTACTTACGGGTAACGCGTTAGCGAAAATTGGCGCATTCCCCCCTTGCGATGAAAACTACCCTCAGGCATGACGCTCTACTCGAGACTTACGATCAAAAACGTATGCTGATGACTGAACATTTGGATGCGATTTTATACCTTCAAGTTCTTCTCATGGGAACAATTGTTTATTTGTCAATGCTTGTTGATAAAACTGATAAACACTTACACATGTTAGTACAACTTGATTTGAAGGTTCCCGATCCAGTAATTTCTCGAATTTTTAGAAGAGGCTTCTTACCCCCGCTACCAGGTCTATATATTAGGAAACCCCCGATTTTAATGAAATGTCAACTTTAGAGGAGTTTTACACTCTCATGCAAAATGCCATATCAAAGCTTCGTCCATTGCTACGAATTCCTTTAATTAATCTGGGCGGGAATAGAAAGCGCTTTGGAGAACCTACTTTACAGCTTTAAAGCAAAAGCTACAAAACAAGAGCTAGATCTTTCGTCATTACTTATTTTTTTCAACTTCTGCCAATACTCGTTTCAAATGAGAGGAAGTTCATCGTTCGTTTTAATGTCCATCATTCCGTAAGCTCAACACCCTCGAGCGAAGAGATTTTGTTAGGATCAACAAGTTTGGCGCAATTGCCTTTGGACTCATGAACTTCCTTGGTAAAGTCGCAGCTGTTGCAACAAGTGTGACCGCAATCATCATACCGCACTTAATAATGAGAAGAGGTCACAACAGTCGAATACTCACAATGAGCAATCGTCGATTTCTGAAATCTCTCAATCTTGACTCGTATCTCGTTCATTTGTTTTTTTGTTAACATTTTCATCAGATTCGCAATTATTGACCACCGCAATGGTCGAGGTCCAAAATAAACAAGGTAATTTGGTCATGATACGCGCATTATTAGATTCTTGCTCGACTGTTATTCATGCTACTGAAAAATGTTCAAATCTATTGACTGTGCCTGAACAAACATGTTCAGTTAACATCGGAGCAGTTGACGGTTTGTGCACTGTTTCAAAAGAACACATTAGGGCTGTTGTCCATTCAACATACAATAACGTTCAGCAATAATTACATTTTTTAATCGTACCATACATTGCTGATGACGTGCCTAACGACACTTGCTCGTAATCTTATTAGCATTAGAAAAAATCTTCAACTATCTGATCCTCAGCTAACTCGATCGCGACCAGAGATGACGGCATGACTCAAGTCTTGATCCTGCGTTAACATGCGAGCTCGCACCCAATGAAAAAGCGGAGGGTCATTCGTTAACGACGGGACCACGCGTGTGAAGCTACCTCGCGCATTCTCGAAGGAGCTTTAAAATTCTATAACCTATATTGAAAGGAGGTTATTTCAATCGAAAATAAACGATTCACCGTCACTAAAGTGACGACCTAACAAATTATTGATCCAACGATCGATTGCCTTTTTGACAGAAATTATAACATTGAGAGGGGATTGAGTGTGAAGGCGAATATGTGTGTGTTCGTTCCGTGAAGTTTCTTGTCCGCGGCGTGATTCGGATGCATATTTAACCTCGTTCTTACTGAATAAATTTGGGTTTTTTGATATCTTATGGATTTTCCCCAAAATTGGTCTGTAATTTTGAATGTGTAACAACGGGTACCTTTAAAGAAATTCTATGATAATAGCTGTCCTTCCACCTAGACCAAAATGTATAGTTTTGAAACAAAACTCTAATTAAAAATGGAGGTATGTCTACTGTTTACCTCAATTAATAGATAACTCTACTGTACCATCCCGGTTCTAGCAAAGAGTGTCTTCAGATAAGAAAATGACTTTTGGAAGTATGAGACTTGAATGTTAATGTTTGTAATCGGGCGATGGTCATTTCGTTAAATAACATTAGAAACCATAACTTTAAGAATGATAGGGACTCGTGACATGTACTTCTGGCGGATTAGTACCACCATCTTGGATGTTAATAAATTCTTTTGAACCATCTAAGCGTGATCCATTTCATTTTTTAATTGGGATCCTTCAGGTTTTCTGAACATTAGATGTGATCTTCCACAAATTGTTTGCTATTCAATCATCGATCAGCGCTTATTCATTCTCATAGAAAAATTAAAATTTATGGTTAGGTTGCGCTGTATATTTAGGCAACGGAATTTTCACTAATTTGCGCCAAAATGAATATTTACATAAAAATGCCTATGTAAGCTATGTCTTCTGCACTACAAAACAATGATTCAGTTTCAGTAATTGATTATGTCGACATGGCATGACGTTACACTAGAATGCTTGATTAGGAATCCATCTCGAATATCCGATAGTACGCGCTTGATCAGTTTCATCTCACATAATACCGGACGCGAACTTTGGAACATGTATTTTACGGCACTGGATTTTCTGCCTACCTCACTTTGTAAACTAAATCTGTGATCATATATGACGGTAAGACGCTGGGCGGATGTTTACTATGTTTCTGCTTTGTTTATGGTGATCAAAATTATTTTCAATGTCATGAGCTTAGTCTGTAAAGTTAGGTTGAAAAATATGATGCTTGTGCATGAGTACATGTTTAATGGGTACAATTCAAATCTGCGTAACAAACACATGAAGTCTTGTGAGATGGACATAAAGTATGTGTGCAATTTTCAATTAGTTTCAATTTCATGTTCTAAAAGTTTATTCGATATCCCTACACCATGCTTGAACTTGTAAAGAACTTAAAAGTTGAAGAACTTTTTAATTTCATAAATTAAATCCTAGCACATTTATCTATTAACACTGATGACAATAAATATTAATACAAAAACGATTAATAAATTTAAAAAAAATCTGTTGAAATTCTACACACCTGCGCACTCGGAGAATTGCAGTAAAGTGTAGCCTGCACGAGATTTAAGGCTTGAGTCATGCTAACAATTCCTTCTTTGAGGTATGATTCCATTGAAAGGAGTTTATTTCTCTCGACAATAGCGTGTTCCGATCCTAAATCGTAGATGGAGCTGACTGTCGGTACGCTCTTTGAGTTTCGCGGAATTTCTGTATCTTTCGCAACTTGTAAAAGTATCTGATTTGTGAGTAAGGGTTGGGCATAGAAATCGTAGCCACTTTGAGTATATCCTTGCAAAGGGTGCAGAATTCTTGGTTCCATAATAACCGTCGGTCTTTGAAAATGGGATTGTACGTTTGCGCTTTCGGTTGCGATTCCATCTTCCGTCATATCTGCCGCACATGATGGTACCGTTAGATCAGTATTTACAGATCTAATATTGGTTATTCTTTCCACATCATTATTAAATGCGTTATTCGTAGGCAACTGAAAGGATACTATTCCAATAGAGTTGTCTTCAGCATTCTGATGTGAAATCATAGCCGAATTCTCTGTGATACTGCTCGTTTCTCCGACAGGTTTGTAAGGTTTCCCCGCAGTTACATCCGCCAAGAGTTCATTTTTATTTTGAACGGAAGCGTCCTCGTTGCTTGCTTCAAAAATTTCCCCTTTACTGATTCTTTTACGCAAATATTTTTCTTTTATGCAGTTAGGTGGCAATAAGAAACTTTTCCGAGCAGTTTGATTCCGATTGACGTTTCCGGTTTTCATTTGCTGTGTTTTTGAAGTCGAAAACAATCTTGATTGACAAGGTAGTTCTCTCGGGGTATTATGTGTAGAGTACAGTTTCCGCCTAACATTTTTCCCATTTGCTCCAGGCGTTCTGGAGTTTTGCCCTGGCACTGTATTCTGTTTCAGCACTGTACTTTGTTTTGGCACTGTAAGTACAAAATGTTAATGTAATAAGAGCTTGGGTGGTAGATTTTATTTTTAAAAAGAGGCTGAAAAAATTATTTTTGATGTGGAAATGGGAATACACCAAAAATCAGGTGCTACAGTCACTGATATGTGTAAAATATACATACGAGATCCCTCTATTTGAGATAACTTGAAGGAGGGTCTTGATTTTCGAAATCACAGTGGTGAGATCTTTTGATAATATATCTCGAACCCCAGTTTTGATTCATTGGAATTTCCAGAAAGGGATAGGGCAATATGCAGATAGATAGAAATCAATCGTAAAGCTATAATTGCAAAGGGATTGATGGAAACGGAGAGGGCAATATGCATATATGAATAGGGATGAATGGTAGGAAGAGACTTCAGGGCCTTCGTGGGATGCTCACAGTAACTCGTAGGAACCTATAGAGGCATCGAATTATGCAGTTACGTCACTAGTATGGAGCAATAAAGCCCTCAATAGGCTTTTCTCGGATGGACCCCATGGTTCACTTGTGAGTGGCATTAGGACCGAACTCAAAAGGAACCAACTCAGAAGGGAAATCTTCACATGTTGGCAAGGAAGCTACCCGGCGCGAAAACGATACATGCAGAGGTTTGATGAACTTTGGTTCAATATGCACACGGAATATGCTTATGAAACACCTCCGTATTCGAGAGATCAGGTATCTTTTTTTACACTAATTGAGATATGAAGATCTTCAACAAAGATTTACGCAATATCCTCGAGCAAACATACGAACGGTTTCAATAAGACCACCTTTGCAGATAGCTGATAATGCCAACGTAAGAGCTAGGAGGTCAAAATCCACACAAAGAAGTCTTTCACAGGATAGACAAATTATCAGAAGCTAATACTGCTCTTCCTAATTTGCTCCCTGCACATGTTGATCTCTGGCATTCAACTCGATACTCAACTTCAAAAATTAAGGCACTAGCTCAAAATTAACTAAGCAAATCACACCTGAATAAGTGTAGACTATTGACCATGAAGCATCACTGGACACGAGAAATAGGAGTGTTTTCAAAAGCCAAAGAGCGCCTTGAACGAGGAGTGAAGGGGATTCAGGAAAATTCTACCTTTTTCACTCATCCTTCCTGTCTATTCAACGGAACGCCATGTCCAGTTCCACTCATTCGTAAGTTTTTCTATACGTCATTGCTGCAACGAACAGAGGAGTGTCCACAAATTACTGGCTTGGATTGACTATCGTAAGGCATTATATAACACGAACCAAGAGCTAGTTATCAAGTTTCTAATGTGCCTGTATATTTGTCATAATATCTGACATCTATTGTTCTCCGAAGCGAGAGCTCTGGATACCTATGTGGCCCGCCAAACGTGAGAGAATTGAAGGTTCACCACATTTTATACATGAACGACCTTGAACTCTTTACCTCTTCGGAAGAGGACTTCAAAATCCTTGCGAAGGCGTTTAATAGGTACTCTACATGAATTGGCATAAGCTTTTGACTGTACAAGTGTGCCTGCATCCACCTATACAAAGAAAGACTCGAAAGTACATAATTGCATGAAGATCAGGATCTTCGAACTATACGTAGAAAAACCATTCAACATCAGGGTGACGGAGGAACATATGCATATCTTGGAAAACCGCGAGCGGAAATTCATGCAGTACCTCGTATGGGCCTACCTCCAGAAGAAGGGAATGTTGGTTTGCTGAATTGAGATTGTATTTATCAAAGCAAGGTTGTGACTACTTCTTCTCAGATCTAAAAAATAGACACCTTCGTTTACCTTCAGCAATAATGAATGTACCTGTAGTTATTAGGTTTCAGAAAATACTATAAAATGCTAATGCGTTTTGGTGATTCACTACTAGTGTGATTACCACACACTTTCTAAATCACATACTTCACGCACTTTCATACGGTTCGTCCCTTAAATACAGTAGACACTCAGAAAAACCACCTGACGCTTTGAATCACGGTTTTAGAAAGCGTTCCCATGCTCCTAGCGATTTCTGCAGAAGCTGCGTTGCAGGAGTCTACTGAACTTCTATTTGAAACCATATCCAAGTCGCTTTAACTCTTGTCTGACGGGTATAGGTTTATCTCGAATTCACATTAGACTATGTTCGCCGAGAGCGCTTAAAGCTGTTATTAGTGAGGTCAGAGAGCGAATCAAGCATTGACTTGAGTT